>JAXQQM020067535.1:0-72895 GCA_034641835.2 Pinus albicaulis | reverse complement strand
ATGTAACATACCCCGATAACCTCGCAGGAAAAATGCATGGAGTTAGGACTTTTTTTTCAACATTTACGAATATGTAACCTTATAAATTTCTTTATATATTTCTGCATTAACCATTTAAATACCCATTATCATCACTTAGAGAAATATTTAGCAAAAATCATAGTGAGTTACACAACCATTAATTGTCCTTGTTGTAGCATATTAACTTAAATTTCCTGCTATAACTATGCATCGATCCCATGATCATTTTAATTCAATTAGTAGATCACCTAATTGATAATATCAACATCATATCATGAAATAAATTAAAATCATCAAAACGACACAATGAACAATCACATAAATAGACACCGATATACCCTGGAAACCCCGTAGGGTGAAAACCAACAAACGTTTAATTTTATTATTAAACGCTCGTGAGGGTTGTCACCCCTCACTCAATGGTTATAAGGGAGTCCAGCCCTTGACCATTGTCATAAAATTTACATATAAAAATAATCTTAAACAAAACATGACTAGCTATAAGCTACTACAATCATCATGATATCATTTACCCACGAATCATCAATCTCTGTCTTTGTATTCAGACTGTTTCCTTCAGGGGATCATTGTATAATTGGAGCTACTAAACCTGCATGGACTAACAACTCTTTATCTTCCACAACGTTAAACTTGAAATTTCCTTTTCTCAAGTCATCCTTCTTTCCTGCCATTGTTGTCGTTAGCACACTTGATATCAGGATTAGATAAAATATTAATAAACCAATAATCAATCTCTATTTGTGACACTTCAACAATTATTTGTATGCATGTATAAAACATAACCACATTGACATTATTTTCCTTATTTAACATCATTTCACATGCATTAGTAACAAATAAATCGCTATCAAGCATCATCTTTCCACCAAACACTAAGAAAAACTTACATGCACTTTCATATTATTTCCAAAAGAAAGCTAACATACTATATAATAATACTGTGCATGCAAATGCATAACAAGATTTTCAAGATAACTATCCCAACAAGCTTTTTCTCTTTTCGCCTACTCGTATGTTTTCTTTTCAATATGGATTAATGCAATGGATGTTATACTTATGCATGTGAATACATGTTCTTTTCCAAAAAACATATTTTCCACCCAAGATCTATTCATAATGGTTACTATGTATAACAATGCCAACTCTATTTCAAACAAAGTTAACATACAAGTTATAGTTTTGTGCATGTAATAACATATCTTGTTCTTTCTGCATGTAAAACATATATTTCTTTCCAAAAGAAACCAAAGAAATATTTCATGGAAAAATAAACACATTTCTTTTCCAAGGGTCAAATGCATACCACTTATCATTTCATGCATGCAAAGTGACATTTCCATCTCATCCAAAAGATATAACCAATAAATATCCATAATATTCTCCCAAGATAATGCTAATCCCATAGCTAATCCCTTTAGGTTGGAAAAATACATATTATTTTTCCCAAAAGAGGGCTAACACAATAAATATTATGTGATTTCATCTTCGTTTTCTCTAGAAATCTAATACTCAAAACTATATTTTTCCCATGCATAAAAGCATATATGTTTCTCTAAATAATCTTAAATAATAAAGCATGTGATTACCCATTTTCCTCTCCAAGAATATAATCCAATAATGCATACAAGGATATATTTTTCTCTTCTACTCATTTTGAAGAGTTTTTACAGAATAATTATTTCCTTTCAGACAAGTATGTAATGTTCCAAATGGGAAAAAATAGGCTCAGTAGGGAATATCTTAAGATATTCCACTATGGAATCACAGCAATATGGAATTACACCAATAGATCTAAACCAGAGATAGACTGGTAGGGCATTTACTAGATGCATCACCTTCACAAGGAAGGGTGAAATCCAGAGGCTTCCTGGCCCGTTCCAGACTCTGTCTATAGAACAATGGTGAAACACAGCAAGTGTGGGAATGACACAATCCTCCTAGATTTTTCTACTTTTAGGAACCTTAGATCTATATATCTAAACAATGGATCCAAAAGAGAAGTAAAAACCAACCAAGGAAGAAGCGGGAAATTCCACTCTCAGGAATATCTGCAATAGGCTCAAGGAGGACATTGTATAAGCAATCCAGTGTGAAAATAACGTAGAACAGGGTTGGGTTCCCTTATTTTAGGTTGTGTCAGACCTCAAGAAAAGTTTCAGCAAAAATAAATGAGTTTAGAGGTTTTAACAGATCTCCCACAATCAACACTAGCTGAAAATCAGCTAAAGGAAAGAGTTGGTAAATAGAGAAACCGTCCTTCAGGAATTGCACGGTTTCCACTGGAAGACACTGGAAATCAGCCATTAGACTCATGTTATGGTATGGCATCAATAAATCAGATCTATAATCAAGTTCCTCTGTAGAAGCATTGGATTTACTTGAAGCAAGAGCAAGAATCCTTCAAAAATAATAGCAGAAACAATTGGAAAAGCTGTAGAAAGACTTGACAGCATTTTATATGAGGAGCTTCAGCTGCTATAGGTTAATATTCAGATCTACAACTGATATATGGCTAAAACATCAGATCCATACCAGATCTGGAACTACTCAACCTTCTAAACAATATCCCCTTGGTGTTTTATCAAAATAATGCATAAATAAGTGTAGATCTAGCTTTTAATACACTGAAATTTTTATTTCAAATAAATTCAATCATTATATAATCATGGTCCATATGCAAACAAAGAGATTTTCAAAGAATATGGTTACTCATCTCTTGATGCATGCTTGAAATACTCTCTTCCTCTTCCTTGGCTCCATTCTCCATGTATTCTCCCATTTCCCTCTTCTATTTCTCTCATAGGCTTATAATAAAATAGAATTAGTTAAAATGGAATAGATTTTATAAATCATAAAAGTATTCCAACTTTTTTTCTAAATCATAAAAGAATTCCATCTTTTCTAATTCATAAAAGCATTCCAGCTTTTCTAAATCCTAAAAGTATTCCAGTTTTTTTCTAAATCATAAAAGAATTACACATTTTCTAAATCATAAAAGCATTCTAGTTTTTCTAACTCACAAAATCAATCCATAAATCTCTCATGCTTTTTTATTTTTGAATCTATATTTGTTTTTTCCTTATGAGAAAAATATCACTTATCCATACTTTTTCCAAATCTATTACTCATTATCTCTAAAACTCATAAAATATACCAACTTGGAAATATAATTTATTTCCATGGAAGAATATAAATTATTATAAGTAAAATAATTAAGAAATAATTCTTCCAATATTCTTATAATCAACAATTACAAGAATATTCTTCATTTAATATCAATATAATAATTAATAATATTTAATTATTTAAAAACCCTCATTTTATGAGAGTTTTTATGGTGGCTTATGTGAGGGATATTACATTGTATTATTCTATGCAAAGTGAAATCAATCATTACATTTATTTAGATGCAATGGGAGAATAAACTTATCATTTTTAATTATAAATTAAAATTGCATTATTATTTTTTTCAATAAATAAATTTTAATTTATATTAATAAATAAATGATTATTTTGTCTTGCAATTAATTTGGATTTAGAATCAAATTAATTTTAATTGAAATATATAAAAGATTTCAACTACATTTTATTTCATTTTTCATTTTTAATTTATCATGAAATTTATATTTAATTTTCAATATGCATTTTGATATGGAATACTATTAAAACTGTTGGTTTTAATTGGAATAATAATTTTTAATTTTCTTTAGAATAAAATGTCTAACTATAGAGTATAAGAGCTTTTAATTCTGTCTAATTCCAAAAAAATTCAAGTGTAGAATGTCTACAAACTTTATCTTCCAACTATGAATATTCATGGGCTTGGATTAGCCAAGTGAGCTTGGAGAGAAGCATTTCCAATCTCTTGTTTCCAATTATAAGATATTCAACGTATGTCATATAGAATGTTCACAATCTCTTACGTTGTTTCCAATTATAAAATGTCTAACCATGTTTGAAGCAGAGATGTTCATAAATTTCTTACCTCCTTATTATAAAATGCCTATGGAACTGGCCTTGGGAATCAAAAGATGTGGAGAATCAGAAAGAATCCCTGCATTTTATGATATTAAAAAAAAAAAAACCAAAATAATGAAGTAATAATCATATTTTTGAAAAAAACAAAATAATAAAAGTGCAGTGATCATATTTTTTTATTAATAAGCTTTCTACCATCCATGCCAAACATTAAATTATAACCTATGTAACATTCTTCATTATTTTCATCAATATTATTTTTCATTATTTTAGTTATCTTAGTTAATATTATAATAACAATTTTCTAACTTGAATAGATCATTTTTTTCACTAGGAGATCATACCCTGCCTAAAGCCACACCAAGTATTAACATAATTTCAAGTTTATTTGAAAACATAACTTTCATGCAACAAAGTAATGCTTAATAGAAACCACTAACATTCATTTTAAAATTCCACCAGGTAACCATTTTAATATTTAAATAAATTTTATATAAAATAAATAATTTAAATTTAAATTAAAATTAAATATTTATAATTTAAATTTTATAATAATAAAAATAAAATTTATTTATATTTTGGAAAATATAAATATAATCATTACAAATAATAAAATTGTTATACATTACTACCTTATTTTTCAAAATTTCAAAATGCCGAGTTAAAAGGTGCACTATTTAAATACTATTAATTAAATATGTAAGTTAAATTAAATTTAACCTAAAAATATATATATATATATTTATTTGTAGTTAGATTATAATGGCTATCCTGAATCGGAGGATTGACTTTTTTGAATTCACCGACAGCACCGCAGACCCCATCCAACAATAATTCTCATACACGGTGAATTGGGGTTGAATTAGTCGTCAACATCATTTCGAAAGTTGAGTTTAAATTTGCTTTTGTTTTTACTCCAACGGCTAGAGATTTTGAGGAAAAGAGATTCTTCACATAGCAGAACACTAAAGTTAATCCGATCAGATTCGTTTGAGCGTTCCCTTGTTATTTATTCTGTCCTTTCTGGTTGATCTCTCCAATTTGTTTATTGGGGAGTTCAGTGGAACGGAGCACCTAAATGTTGGTGGTTTTGTTGTGTGTTTTTTAGGTTTTTGTTATGGGGTTTGTGTTTGGATTGTAATGGTGTTTGTGTTTCTTTGTTGGTGGTTTTGTTGTTTGTTTTTTAGGTTTTTGTTGTGGAGTTTGTGTTTGGATTGTAGTTCTGTGTTTGTGTTTCTATGCATGCATGCTTTCTTGCTTGTGAGTATTGATCTGTGATTGATGAATTCATGAGTCCGTGTTTTGTGTCATCTTTATGTATGTGAACACTGAGAGAGACCAGGAAACAATGGCAGTGGAAGCAGTGCATGACGCTGAGTGAGTACTGCAATTTAATTAATGATTTATATTTGTTTCATCCTCTCCCAGCTGGCTCCGATAATTTTGGTCAGATTGAATTATTTTCAAATTTCACAAGTTAAATTCATTACAGGAAGGAAAGAAGGAACGCAAGAGCTTCTTATTGTGTTGTCGTTGGACAATGAAGTATCTGTGGAGAAGGTGCAGAGAATCAAGTATGATCCAAGGAATTGTAATGGATAGACAACAAGAGCCACCCCCTCTCATCTTACAGGTATGTACACATTTTCCTTCTCCGAAATTTTCTATCAGTTCAAACAGATATGAGTATACCACAGAAAACAAAAAAAAATAGGGAATAAATGAATGGAATGTGTATAAATTATGCATGATATAATCTGTTCGCAGCCAAAAAAAAGGGGAATAAAAGAATGATTGTGTATAAATTAACTTCTGTACGTTGTTATATTGAGTATAAATTTAGTTTAATGTATTATTAGTAAATTTATATTTATAAATAGAAAAATGAATCTCAAATGACACTCCAGATGCATCTACAATTATTACCATAAGTAGAAAATTAAACGACCACTTAAGATGAATCCGAATGAACCCAGATCAAAATAGCAAGAAAGCGCAACAAATTATGCATAAATGAAAATAGATTTCTGACAGATTTCTACGTTCTGATTTCTGATAGATTTCTAGAGCTTTTTGTGCATTCCATGCCGCTCATTTATTTCTGCCTGATTAGTGAACCCTTTTTGGGTTAGTTTTTTTTCGAATCTTTGATAGCGCCGGCAGGTTGGGGTCTCGAAACCCTCGAAGATCATTCCCATTTGTGCAGTTTAATGACCATTAATTTTCCTTCAAGGTTTCTTTAAATTCTTTGACACAACACCTTAGGCAGCATCTTGTCACTATGCATCTCGCAGATATTTGTCCAAGGCGCCAGCGATTTGGGGTCTCAGCAAATGTTAAAAGAATACTGCTTAGGTTCTGGTCTTTTTCTAAACGTTCTCCTAAACTTTTTGCTGGTTTAATTATTTTGTATTTAGTTTCTGTGGGATGGAACACTATTTAGGTTAAGTTTTAAAACGCTATGGTCTAATAATTTTATATTTACTTTCCTGCTTTTGTTTCTAGATTCTCAAACTTTCAAACTCTCTGTTGGTTTAATAATTTTGCATTTTATTTGCAAGGGCGAATGATAATGATTGGATTAGGCGTATTGTCTTTGTTGAAACATCATAAAATTTCTGTTGGTTTAATAACCTTTCTGGATGCCCGAATGAACCTTGTTGAATTTGTACCTGTGCACATTACTATAAAGAAGTTAGACATCACATGCTAAATGACAGAATATTCAGCACATAATTTGCCAGAGTATACTTATTTTTAAAGTGGTCAAAAGTGGTAGAAGTATGAGACAGGAAAGCTAGGATCCAAATTTGTTTTAGCATTCTTGGGAAGGGCTGAAAGTGGCTAGTGGGTGCTTCGTACCTTTAACTCTTTTCAATTTTGAAACTTTCGTAGCGATTCTTGAAATCAACCTGGCCTTTCGTTCCCGAATAGTAAGAACGTAGGGGATTTTTCAATGACATTAAATTTAGTTTCAGGGAGTCTCTAACTTATTGCCATCTCATCCCCATGATGTAGAGGGGATTGCAGAGACGCTTATCTGATTTTAATAATTCCCGTGGTTCGTTGGCTGGGAAACTAATTGAGAGTACAATATTTGATAAGTGGATTCAATTTGCAATCATTCAACTGCAATGCTCGGAATACTATTGCTGGGCATGAGCCTCGAAGATCATGATCACCACACAGCAATGTGAGACTATTTACTGGGCATGAGCCTCGAAGATCATGATCACCATGGTTGTTGGGTGTGAGACTATTTATGTGCAGTTGTAGCACCCAATCTCCCGTCTAGGGTTCGACTATTCATGTATAGTTGTAGCACCCAATCTCCCGTGTAGAACCCAATAGATGTTAGGTTATTGACACCTCTTTTTTAATGAAAATTAATCGTCTAAAATTTTCTTGAATGTCTGTCCTTCCAACCTGGAAGCGGCTCTATGACATACATTTTTAGGATTTTCTTAAATATTAAAAGATTTATGTAGTGGAGATGGGAATTTGAGACTTTCATTTAAAAAATGTAATAAAAACTAATTGTATTATTTAAATGTATATTTATTTTAAAATTTTAAAAATAGGGTAGAAAAAATTAATTGTGAAAATTTGAATTGAAAATATTAAATTGAATGTTAATTATTAAATTTTTGATTAAAAAAATTAGGTTATAAAAAAAAATATATCTATTAAAACTATATTACTAAATAAATAAAATTATAATTAATATCGTTTAAAATTATATAAACCAAGTTTGATGGATTTGGTTTTTTTTATGAGTAAAAAGCATTATACCCTTAAAAATAATTACACATAACTCACTATTATACCGTATATGACTTATCCTTTTTATTTTTATTTTATTTATTTATTCTTTATTTAAATTATTAATATAATATATTTCTTTTTATATATCAAAAATTAAAATAATATGATTATTATTTATAATAAAAATATTTAGTTTATTTTATTTATTTCATTTAAATTATTAATATAATATTTTTTTATATATTATAAAAAATAAAAAATAAAAAGAAAGAAAGAAGAAGAAGAAAGAAGTTATTGTTTTACTTAGTTTGGATTTTGAAAGTGTGCATATTGGGTAACAATAACGATGTATATATATTTAGTTTTTTAATAATTTTTTTTTAAATAATTAAAATTTTAATTATTATATAAAATAATTATTTAAATATATAAAAAAATTATTATTTTTTAAAATTTATTAAATTCAAATTATTATATAAAAATAATTATGTAAATATACAAAATTTTAATTAAAAATAAATAAAAATTTACAGAGACTTTTTATACAGATATTTTCATTCTTTTTTCATTGGCTGTCATCTTCTAGCTCCGCCTAGTTTTATTTTCGGATAAGGGTCATAGATTAAAGGAATCTCCTGATAATTTTGACACTAACCTTACATACGTCACGAGTTCTAAACTATGGGGAGAATACTAAGAAGGGTTTCTCGACAAATGCGGGTCACTCATAATTTGGGCACTAACATTACATACGTCACTAGTTAGAAACTAGGAGGAGAATACATCACGAGTTCGAAACTAAGAGGAGAATACCAAGAAGGATCTCTTGGCAAATGCTCAAATGCTGGTGACTGATAATTTGGGCACTAACCTTACATACGTCACGAGTTAGAAACTAGGGGGAGAATACGAAGAAGGGTCTCTCAGTAAATGCAGGCAATTTACATTACACTCTCTTGGACTTCGACCATATCAGGGAGGAAGGATCGATTCGCTGCCATAATGCGTATCATACTTTCTTTTTATTTTTATTTTTTTTTGTTTTGATTCAGATGGTATTTTGTTTCTATCTAGTATATTATATGGGGGATTTCTTTGATGCATTTTGTCTATTTCTGGGGTAATATCTTGTGGTTATGTTGATATATGTATTTTTTTCACCCTTAGTTTCTGAGTTTATTTTTGACAAAATATTTGGAATTATGACAGCATTTTTTTTTGGAAAATGTACTGGTATATTATATATAAACCAGCGGTCTTCTGAAAAAACCAAAAAAGCACAGAAAATATGAACCCTATGATTTTTACATTAACCCTTTCTACAATTTCAACTCCTTATTAACAGCACTAGGGATTTTCGTTGGCGTTAAATCACATTCGGTTATTGTAAGTTTGGTCTTGTTGCTGTCCTGCATTGCAAAACAGTGCATTGAAGTGGTTAGCAGGGACCACGCAAAATGTGTAATATCTCCTTACAGTGGCACCTCTAATTTTCTTCTACAATGGCTTCGGCCTCCGTGCCCTTCTTCATGTAATACTGCAACGTCTTGATCTTATGTCAAATCCATATAGAAATATGATTACTTCTTTTCTGTAGAGTAGAGTTTTATTTAATTTAAAGCATGAGAGCTCAATTTAAAGATTTAAAGAGATAAAGAAATAGCTAGAATATTGAAGCATTTTTTACAATTATAAATTACAATTTCATTAATTGTAGTCCCTAATTTGCATTTTATAGCAAATATTTAAAACACGGATATCGTCTCTGTAAATTATTCTCTCATTAAAGGAATTCAATACTGTGTTTTAAAGAAATATTTAGAAAATAGCGATTGTTGAAAACTCGGTCAGAAGGTTTGATGAAAAGCTTCCAATGGCTGCCTCTTCTATGCATCTTGGAAAGCTTCTGGAAGTGAATGACTGGTAATTTCCGTGATGAGTTGGTTAGAAGATATTGCGTAGAAAATAAAGAAATAAAGCGTTGTAATGTTCAAGTGGTGGCATGGGTAGGTCTCATAGCTGCGTGAAATCCTGAGGTTGAGAGTTTCAAGCGGTTATCCCTTGCTGGTTAGATTCTGCCTGAAATTTGGAAACTGGTAGTTCCAAAGGTTTCAAAGATAGCATAAGGATAGAACATAATACCAATTCCTTATCAACCAGGCTACGCGAAGTCAGCTATTGCAGCGTTTTTTATCTCATTCGTATTCTGATGGAGTATGGCATAGGACAAAACTTCTTTCCGAGATGTGGAGACTTCCCAAGTTCCCAACCTCTAGGTGGCGGAGAAGGGTTCAGGGAGGGTGTTACCAAGGAGGCTGCAGCCTGCCCTGTATTTCGGGAGGGCCAATCATTTTAAGCAACTACACAAAGGAATAAGAGCCATCTATGGGAATGTTGCTATCTGGATCCGAATCATTTTCCTGGTTAATGCCTTTAAGATTCAATCCTGGTTGGATTTTGTGCATTGTTACACTTATAACGTCTCAACCTTTGGCTAATGCATATGCAGGTTGCCGTTTCGAATCCATCCAAGATCATTCCCATTTGTGCAGTTAAATGACCATTAAATTTCTATCAGGGTTTCTGATCTCATTCGTATTCCGGAGCAGGGATAGGACAAAACTTCTTTCCGAGATGTGGAGACTTCCCAAGCTCAAAGAAGAGGAGAAGGAGGTCAGGGAGGGTATTACGGAGGATGTTAGAACAACCCACCCTGTATTTTGAGAGGGCCAATCATTTTGAGCTACTGCATAGGAATAAGAACCATCCATGGAATGTTGCTCTCTGAATCCGTATCATTTTCCTGGTTAATGCCTTTCAAATTTAATTATGTGCAATGTTACACTTATAACCTTTCAACCTTTGGGTAATGCATCCGCAGGTTGGGGTTTCCAAGATGATTCCCATTTGTGCAGTTTAATGACCATTAAATTTCCATGGGGGTTTCTTTAAATTCTTTAACACATCATTATCTCTTCTTCAGTCTGACACGTAGGCAACATCTTGTCTCTCTATATTTAGCCTATAGGGGATATTTGTCCAAAGGGCCAACGATATAGAGTCTCAGCAGTGGAGGTTGTCGAAGAACCACCAGATGAGTAGCTGCTTCTCTTTGGTTTGGTTTTCTTGCTTCGCGGCCCACTTACTTGGGCATGTTTTTGCTTATGTTACTGTGCTAAACCTCCATTTTATTTTTGAATTCTGTAAACATTGTAATCGTCAAAGATATCAAATGATGGTTCCCCTGCGCGGGAAATGCAATGAACTAAAAAACGTTCAAGACCGGTTTCCCCATATGAGGGCAGTCTTCTTTTTTGATTTTTTGATGACAAATTTGCCATAAGTCTGGGCAATGTTTTTGACTTCGGTCATGCTGTAATTTTATTCCCACTGTTAAAAGATTAACTTAGAAAAAAAAAATGTTGCCCTTTTTCTATTTTAAACCTGTTTTTTGAAATACAGAGCCATGTTTATATGATTGGTTATAGTCAAAGCGCTGCGGGGTGGTTTATTATATTAATATTTCACGGTCGAATTATGTTCATAAAAATTGGAATGCCCACAATTCATAACAGATATTGGAGATTTATTTTCCTGTTTTAAAGTTTCATTTTTTTTTTTTTTAAATTGAGCCCGTCGTCGGTATACCGACGCTTTGTAAGCGTCGGTCTTCCGACGTCTTGAACGATTTTCATTTTTTTAGTCTTGTGACGTCCGTCGATATTGCGACAGTTCTTCCTAGGGTCGGTATTGCGACGCTTTTGTAATGCGTCGGTATTGTGATGCTTTTGGAATGCGTCAGTATTGTGACACTTTTGCAATGTGTCGGTCTTGCGACACTTTTGTAAGGCGTCGGAATTGTGACAACTTAAAAACATCGGAAGAGCGACAGTATAACAATGTCGGAAGAGCGACGTTCAAAACGTCGGACCACATTTCATCGGAATTGCGACAGTTTACAAACGTCGGAAGAGCGACGATATCAAAACGTCGGAAGAGCGACGTTCAAAATGCCAGACCACATTTCGTCAGAATTGCGACAGTTTACAAACGTCGGAAGAGCGACGGTTTGGGAAATGTCGGAAGAGCGACGCTTGTTTGGAAGCGACGAAAAAAGTGTCGGTAGTGCGACACTTTGTCAAGGCATCGAAATTGCGACGTAATGGAAAACCATGTTTTTCCTGTCCTCGAACTGTCGCTCTTGCGACGACTATGTGTCGGAATAGCGACGAAGTGGCCGTCGGAAATTGGGCCAAATTTTCTAGTGACATTAATCAATTTTTCACAACGAACAATAAATATAACCTACTTGAAAACATGACATAAATAAACAACCAATGTACTTAATAATCCTCCTCTCATGGAGGGGTCTCTGGAGGGCTCGCATGATGCCATTATTGCTATAGTATTGAATCAAATTTCTGCCCCTCATAAACAAATTAGAAAACAAATTGTCAATCGACAGTCATGTCATCAACCAATGGATAATAGGTACTATAGCTCCAACATTTTAAAGCCAACAACAATATTATTTATATGGTATAAAAAGTATGGTAAGCATTTTTCAATGTCCAGAATTTTGTTAGCAATCTCATGTAAAAAGTTAATGTTAATACCTTTTATATCTATTTCCTGTATCCTAAAATTTTAGTTATTAACCTCAAAATTTTCAAATTTGATTTACAATCCCAATTAAAAACTCTCCTATTTTCCTTTGCAATAAGTTAAAGTACTTATTTTATTATCAATGTAATATCCCTCGCATAAGCCATCATAAAAACTCTCATAAAATGAGGGTTATTAAATAATTAAATATTATTAATTATTATATTGATATTAAATGAAGAATATTCTTGTAATTGTTGATTATAAGAATATTGGAAGAATTATTTCTTAATTATTTTATTTATAATAATTTATATTCTTCTATGGAAATAAATTATATTTCCAAGTTGGTATATTTATGAGTTTTAGAGATAATGAGTAATAGATTTGGAAAAAGTATGGATAAGTGATATTTTTATCATAAGGAAAAAACAAATATAGATTTAAAAATAAAAGCATGAGATATTTATGGATTTATTTTGTGAGTTAGAAAAACTAGAATGATTTTATGATTTAGAAAATATGGAATTCTTTTATGATTTAGAAAAGAGCTGGAATACTTTTAGGATTTAGAAAAGCTGGAATGCTTTTATGAATTAGAAAAGATGGAATTATTTTATGATTTAGAAAAAATTTGGAATACTTTTATGATTTATAAAATCTATTCCATTTTAATTAATTCTATTTTATTATAAGCCTATGCGAGAAATAGAGGAGGGGAATGGGAGAATACATGGAGAATGGAGTCAAGGAAGAGGAAGAGAGTATTTCAAGCATGCATCAAGAGATGAGTAACCATATCCTTTGAAAATATCTTTGTTTGCATATGGACCATGATTATATAATGATTGAATTTATTTGCAATAAAAATTTTAGTGTATTAAAAGCTAGATCTACACTTATTTATGCATTATTTTGATAAAACCCCAGGGGGATCTTGTTTAGAAGGCTGAGTAGTTATAGATCTAGTATGGATCTGATGTTTCAGCCATATATCAGTTTTAGATCTGAATATTAACCTACAGCAGCTGAAGCTCCTCATATAAAATGCTGTCAAGTCTTTCTACAGCTTTTCCAATTATTTCTGCTATTATTTTTGAAGGATTCTTGCTCTTGCTTCAAGTAAATCCAATGCTTCTACAAAGTAACTTGATTATAGATATGATTTCTTGATGCCATACTATAACATGAGTCTAATGGCTGATTTCCAGTGTCTTCCAGTAGAAACCACGTAATTCCTGAAGGACGGTTTCTCTATTTACCAACTCTCTCCTTTAGTTGATTTTCAGCTAGTGTTGATTGTGGGAGATCTGTTAAAACCTCTAAACTCATTTAGTTTTGTTGAAACTTTGCTTGAGGTCTGACACAGCCTAAAATAAGGGAACCCATCCCTGTTCTACGTTATTTTCACACTGGCTTGCTTATACAATGTCCTCCTTGAGCCTATTGCAGATTTTCCTGAGAGTGGAATTTCCCGCTTCTTCCTTGGTTGGTTTTTACTTCTATTTTGGATCCATTATTTAGATCTATAGATCTAAGGTTCCTAAGATCAGAAAAATCTAAGAGGAGTGTGTCATTCCCACACTTGCTGTGTTTCACCATTCTTCTATAGACAGAGTCTGGAACGGGCCAGGAAGCCTCTGGATTTCACCCTTCCTTGTGAAGGTGATGCATCTAGTAAATGCCCTGCCATTCTATCTCTGGTTTAGATCTATTGGTGTAATTCCATATTGTTGTGATTCCATAGTGGAATATCTTAGGATATTCCCTACTGAGCCTACTTTTTCCCATTTGGAACATTACATACTTGTATGCAAGGAAATAATTATTGTGTTAAAACTCTTCAAAATGAATAGAAGAGAAAAATATATCCTTGTATGCATTATTGGATTATATTCTTGGAGAGGGAAAAAGGGTAATCACATTGTTTATTATGTAAGATTATTTAGAGAAACATATATGCTTTTATGCATGGGAAAAATATAGTTTTGAGTATTAGATTTCTAGAGAAAACGAAGATGAAATCACATAATATTTATTGTGTTAGCCCTCTTTTGGGAAAAATAATATGTATTTTTCCAACCTAAAGGGATTAGATTTGGTATTAGCTTTATCTTGGGAGAATATTATGCATAGTTATTGGTTATATCTTCTGGATGAGAGGGAAATGTCACTTTGCATGCATGAAATGATAAGTGTTATGCGTTTGACCCTTGGAAAAGAAATGTGTTTATTTTTCCATGAAATATTTATTTGGTTTCTTTTGGAAAGAAATATATGTTTTACATGTAGGAAGAACAAGATATGTTATTGCATGAACAAAACTATAACTTGTATGTTAATTTTGTTTGAAATAGAGTTGGCATTGTTATACATAATAACAATTATGAATCGATCTTGGGTGGAAAATATGTTTTTGGAAAAGAACATGTATTCACATGCATAAGTATAACATCTATTGCATTAATCCATTTTGAAAAGAAAACATAAGAGTAGGCAAAAAGATAAATTTCTTGTTGGGATAGTTATCTTGAAAATCTTGTTATGCATTTGTATGCATGGTATTATTATATAGTATGTTAGCTTTCTTTTGGAAACAATATGAAAGTGCATGCAAGATTTTGTTAGTGTTTGGTGGAAAGAGGATGCTTGATATTGATTTATTTGTTACTAATGCATGTGAAATGATGTTAAATAAGGAAACTAATGTCAATGTGGTTATGTTTTATACATGCATACAAATATTTGTTGAAGTGTCACAAATAGAGATTGATTATTGGTTTATTAATATTTTATCTAATCATGATATCAAGTGTGCTGACGACAGCAATGGCACGAAAGAAGGATGACTTGAGAAAAGGAAATTTCAAGTTTAACATTGTGGAAGATAAAGAGTTGTTAGTCCATGCAGGTTTAGTAGTTCCAATTGTACAATGATCCCCTGAAGGAAGCAGTCTGACTATAAAGACACAGATTGATGATTCATGGGTAAATGGTATCATGATGATTGTAATAGCTTATATCTAGTTATGTTTCGTTTAAGATTATTTTTATATGTAAATTTTATGACAATGGTCAAGGGATGAAATCCCTTATAACCATTGAGTGAGGGGTGACAACCCTCATGAGCGTTTAATAATAAAATTAAACGTTTGCTGGTTTTCACCCTACGGGGTTTCCAGGGTATATCGGTGTCTAATGATGTGCTTTTTCATTGTGTCATTTTAATGATGTTAATTTATTTCATGATGTGATGTTATATTATCAATTAGGTGATTTACTAATTGAGTTAAAATGATCATGGGATCGATGAATAGTTATAGCAAGAAAATTAAGTTAATATGCTACCACAAGGAAAATTAAGGCCTGTGTAACTCACTATTATTTTTACTAAATATTTATCTATGTGATGATGATGGGTATTCAAATGGTTAATGCATAAATATAAAAATTAATTTATAAAGTTACACATTCGTAAATGTTGAAAAAGGTTCCTAACTCTAAGTATTTTTCTGCGAGGTTATCAGGGTATGTTACACATATTAATGTTATAGAAAATTTTAAGTAATAGGAACACACATATAACTTATAACATTATATTTTAGTTTTCTCATACTTATTTGGTTATTCTCTTAAGTCGAGAACATGACTTGAAAGATAAATTAAAGACTCTTATTTGGATTCCCTACATATCGGATGGGATCCTTAAACCAAACACTGTAGAAGCTAATTTGGATTCTGCACCACGGAGATCCCCTTACTGTTGGAGATACATTTTCAACCATCAACACATACATAGCACTCCTCCAAAAAAATCGAGCTACTATTCTCATAAGTCGTTGTTATCAATAAGATAACATAAACACATATTTTCACACATCAATTAGCAACATAATATTAAAAAACAAAGTGTATACATTCATTAAAACCATAGACATACCAAATCTCATAGAAATAAAAAAATAGCATTTAACAACATGGTTATTGATTCAAATATGCATAAGTAATATACCTATTTTTATATCTTAAACTAGTTGGAAACTAAGGGAGGGACTTCCACTCTGCACCCAACTATAAGCCAGCTAAAATGAAGCTTTCTTATACCTGACCACCCTTGATTTAGATCCAATGTCTGAGGAAATTATTTCTTAGGGAATTCACACCAAAAGCATGGCTTTTCATCCACGTTATGTAGCCCACTGCCCAAGTCGTTTATCAACTTACCTCTAAAAGCAACCACCAAGGTGGTTTACTTCTTGCACCTATAACAAGCGCTAGGTTGGTTTATCAATTTCTCTTAGTAGTGAGCAACATAATGACTCAGTATTATCTTTTAGTTCATTCACAAGGATTCACCAAAATTTTAGATGGGGTATTGCTTCGTTTCAGGAATTGGAATCCACTGTCAAGATGGTTTGCCTATTTTCTTTTCATATTTTCCAAGTGGTTTATTAGCTATACAGCAAGCACCATAATGATTCAATCATCTACTAAGCCCCACACTCACCACACAAGCTTAAAAAACATAATATGATGGCCTCACGCAATTCATGGGGAATGCACCCAAAATTCATAAGGGCTTAACTCATACATAGGGCTCCACAACTAGCTCATATATTACTTTGTATTCTCCTACCAATTCCCAACAACTTCCACATGCTCAAAAATCAGCTGGGCACACTCAAATAAGAGGGAAACATATTCCAAGGGAAAGGACCATATCCCAATGGCATGTTGCTAATGGGGAGGTCACAATTCTTCCATTGTAGTGTGTGTGTACACACAGAGAGAGAGAGAGAGAGAGAGAGAGAGAGAGAGATTCAATTGGATCTAGCTTGGATGGTTAAGAGGTGAAATTGTTATCCTCCCCACACAAGTTCAAATCCCACTTTATGACATGTTTTCTATTTGTGAACCAATTAAAGCTAGCAAGGTACCAATAATATCATTCTCATATAAGTGTTTGAGGGTGGGATGAGATGTTGCTTCTATGTGTGTGTACACCTACATAAACCTATGCTCAAATCCTACCTTATGACATGTTTTCCCTTCATTGATTAATTGAATCTATCAATGTACCAATTATCTCATCTCATTCTCTCTTAAGCTATCATTCTCACCTAAGTGCTTGAGGTTGAAATGAGATGTTGCTTGTGTTTGTGTACACCTGTATACACCTATGTTCATATCCTACCTTATGACATGTTTCCCTTCATTGGCTGATTAAATCTAATAATGTACTAGTTATATCATATCATTCTCCCTTAATTTCTTAAGGGTGAGAATCTACAAATTATCTCATTCTCACTTAAGTTATTAAGGGTGGGATGAGTTTCTTTTTTGTGTGTGTGCACATGAAAACACTTATGTTCATATCCCACTTTATGGCATGTTTTCCCTTCATGGGCCATTTAGAGCTAACAATGTACTAGTTATCCTATTCTTGCATAATTGTATGAGGGTGGGATTAGATGTTGTTGTGTGTTTTTTTTAAGAACCCCAAAGTCTAGATTAATCAATTGAACCATCAACTCAAGTCATGTTTCTAATAAGGAGGCCAGAAGAAAAGGGTTCAAATTTGGTAAACTTATTTAATGTTACTAGTCATTATTGTAACTAGTTAATTCATTACCCTCCATCCAAATATTCTAGGGAAGAGGGATGGATCCCATGAGTTTTCACCTGGAAAAATATGTATATATTCTAAGCAAATAATGTCACCCCATGCTCACGCACTTAATAAAAGAACTAATGTATTGGTACTATGCCGATTCTCCTTGGAATTTTTTATATTGAGGGTAAATCAACCATAAATGTATGGGAGGCTTGTAACCCTATATTACACTATGATATTTAATGATAATAACTTTCTATACTTAGCACAATAGCATCTATCAATCTAGTGAAACCTTTGGGCACTATTTTTTTTAATGGAAAATTCCCTTGGGAAATCCCTCTAGGCACTTACCCACATTTTGGGAATGGTTCCTAGGATAAGTTCTACTAGAAAAAAACATATAAACCTAACCTCAAACCCCCATGTGAATTTGACCTCATGGCCTTCTTAGGAAATATGGCTTTGGCATGGAAAACTTCTTAAACTAACCATAAAGATTAGGCCTTCCAGACTATTTCTTCTATGTTTCTATGTAACACCCCCAATTTATGTGTTTAAATTTCAAAGTTAGACATTTGAAATTAAATCCTAAGGGGAGTGGACCCCAAAGGATAAGTATTTTGTGAATGTAATTTTATATTTAAAATGAATAAAATGATTGTGTGCATATTGACCAAAACGAGATTTTGAGATCACTTGCTAAATCCATGAGGATGGATAAGGCAACTAATCCCCACAATCTTTCAAAAATCCTTGAAAGGAATTATTTCTAATTTAGATTTTTGAGGAAAAATCTAAATTTCCCCAATGATGAGGAAAGTAGTTGGGAAAAGGTAAAAAGCTGGAAAAAGTTGAGGAAAAACATAAAACAGCTTTAAAGAATCCCTAATATGGGAAGCCTAGGCAAACAGGAAGAAAAGCATCCTGCTGTTCTGGACGCAGAATTAGAAACATGCTTTGGGGAAAAATAGCTTAAATAAGCTACTCCTAAACAGATTGAGGTTAGTCTGTGGTGGAGGTGATCTCAGCTCGGGGGTGAGTCCTGGGAGACAGAAGGACTCTAAGGTTGGGAGGTTGGTCATTTTATTGAGTGGTATGTAATTCCATTTACCTGGTGTTTTCTTTCCTGCAGTATGAATTGGCTACATATAAATGTTTGTTCATATATTATTGCTACAAATGCTACATTTAACAGAATCATTAGTAGGCATTCACCTTCAGAATTCTGTATAGTTGTAGACATAAACTGTGCAAAATAGAATCCACCAGAATTTCTAAACCATGTCTGGCTTAAATCTGAGGATACATGCATTTCCATAGAACCAAAACTTTGATTTAGTTAATCTGCTTCTAGTATGTTAGTACAATATATGAGCATGAATAGAATACAACAATATGAGAGTCACTGTACCCAGTTAAGGGTTTGCATATGGGAATTTAAATTTAAACTTTTATAATTGA
The DNA here is from genome assembly GCA_034641835.2 of Pinus albicaulis. Taxonomy (NCBI): domain Eukaryota; kingdom Viridiplantae; phylum Streptophyta; class Pinopsida; order Pinales; family Pinaceae; genus Pinus; species Pinus albicaulis. The sequence continues at coordinate 53,427 of JAXQQM020067535.1, read as the reverse complement.
CAATAAAGCAAAAAAAAAAAAAAAAAGAGCATAGACTGAATTAGGGGTCAGCACATTCCTCATATGAAAAGAGAGGTATATAGGAAGTTAATTCTACATACAGAAATTCCTAGTGCTGTTCAAGTAACTTTAATCTGCTTCTGAACTTAGGAACTGTAAGAAATTCTTATGCATAGTTAAAATCAATTAGAATTTTAGTCAATTAGATCTAGGAATCCAAGAAATTCTTGAAGAAGGCAGTACCAGATAAACTAACAAAAAAAAATATATTCGGACTGTCAGAAATTTTATTACAGCAGCTATAGTCTGAAGAAATTCATTTTTCCTTAAGTAACCCTGAGAAACAAGATACAATGCTGTTAATTCAGTGAACAGTATATCTCTAGACAAAATAGAAATGGGCTATGTAAATTGTGTATAAAAATCTCTGTCTATGCAAGTAAAATTTACCCATAGTCATGCATTACATTAATAATTGCATCTAACTGTACTGGAATTATTCCAGAAACCTCGTAAGAAATTGAATGAATACCTGTATCTACTATACGTCCTCAAGTTTAAACTTCTAAAGGTGAAAGGAGAAATTAAGTTATGATGCGAAAGTATTTTCATTCATGGAATCATTGTTTTACAATATCGATATACACTTATATATAGATCCGTGACAACACAACCTGGCCGATATCCTTTGGATTTACATCATATCAATTAATTGAACAAGAAAACCGAGGTATCTGCAAAAAAAAAAAAGGCTAGCAGAAATAACTAGAAACAAATAGAACTAAATCTCATAAGGTAGCCAATAATGTGAGTAAACATGTTATACATATCAACGATATTTGATCCCTCTAGTGTGAGCCCAGAACAAATTATATAACGAGAAAAAAACCTGTAGGAGGGAATATGCAATTGAGAGAAGGGGCGGCTATAGGCCACCTGAGTGCATACCAGAACCAATAACCGACAAGGAAAGTGCGAGGTCGGCATAACGATATACATCGAACCAAAGACAAAAACAAAGTGTGTGCATAGTTCACCGTCCATTCTGCTTTTTCCATGATATTAAATACATAAATAAAAATGAATGGAAATGTGGTGCATAGTCTGCACAATTAGGGTTTAAAACCAGTATTATACAGTCTTGATACAACTTTGACAGCCTTGACAGTCATGTCCTGAAAAGAAAAAAAAATGGAAAGATAAACTTTACATAGCTGGTAGGACGTCAACCGCCTACAAAATAAAAGAACTTCCTGAATAGGAGATTAGGGGTGTCGAATGAACGGCTAGACGGTTGGCAGAGGCAAAGTGAACTAGCGTGGTCAGAAATTTCATTAGCCAGCATGCTCACATGACCTGAAAATAAAAATACCATACGCGTTTGGAAAAGGTACAAGCCGACAATCAATTGATAAACTAGTAGATTGTATGAAACGGAGAAGGGCGGGAACCAGGGTTACCTGTACGATTGATGAAGAACGAACAGAGCTCCTGAAGAAAATATATATACAGAAACAGAAGAAGAATGGCATCAATCATATTGGATGGTAGCTGTAGAAAATAAAACAAAATTGTTCCCTATATATCCATATATATATAAAGAAAAAAAAACACAGAGGGAATTTTCAACTAACCATAACGAGTTTCGAAGTAACTCCGCCCTTGAACTAGTTCAGGCTTGTCGGTCAAGTCCGGAACCCTCATGCATCTTCAGAACTCGAATGCAAGAGTGTAAAACATAGACATAGAACGCAGTGGGTTGGAGTCTGCGGACTTGGAAATGATTCAACGCGTATTCTGGAAGTGCGTCGTCCTGGCGAAAAATTCAGAGAACATATATCATCCACTCTGCTAATGAAAGGGAGCGACCACAGGAATGAAAGAAAAATAGAGGAACATGGCTTACCTTCTCGCCCACGACGAGACCCATGCACTGGTAGAAATTCTTCAGAGTTGCCGCACTTCGTGGAGGTTGTGCGAAGGGCAGAGATGCTAATGAGAAAGGGTAGCGAAATAAAAATGAAACCTGGAAGATAACGATTCTGGAAAGAATTTTTTTACGTTTGAAACCCTAGCTCGTGGCTCAAGAACCGTCCTATGTAAATTCAATAGAGGAATGGCGGTCTGGGGTTTTCGAAAAACCAAGAGCAAACGCAAGGACTCACGGAATCCCGATAGGGATTGAAACATTAAATTTCCACCTTATGAAATCGTACTCTTGGTAGCTTATGTCAGTAGAACAGCTCATATTTTTAATATCACGCAGTTAAAACAAATCTACCAACCCCGATACATTAACGCTCATAGCTGGCAGGAGTCTCTGCAAATAGGAGCCGATTTTATAAGCTACGTGTCTACTTTATATTGAAATTGTATCGAGTCAAGGTACCAGAATTGGGTGGAACGAATTAAACTCTTCAAGTCACATAGGGAGGAACGTAAGCACAAAGATTAAAAAGCTTACACTTGTCAACCATGTATAAGTCTTTTATATTCCCTATTAATCAAAACAAGAAGGCGTACAGGGGTTAAAAAAAAGAAAAGAGGAAACAATTGATTCACACCAGATATATATAGGTGGCGTACCCGTGGTACGTGAATAGAATTGAGTCATGCAAACCCCCTCTCCAATAGCGCGACACCCCCAAGCCTTTGAAAAGATCTAGATTATGGAGAACCCGAAATTCCAAATTTAAAACTTATGATGTAGCGAAATCAAAAATTTCAAGTGAGAATAAAGGTGGGGCAGAATAAATTGAAATTGAGACAAAGGGTGATATAAAAATATAAGGGTTGCTTCAGAGTGAAATGTAAGTTTTAATGATGTAATAGCATACGAGATAAAATGAGGATAGGTATATACAGTTAAGTGTGTATCAAGGTGAATTAGATTCAATCATGTCGGACAAGTTAAATTAACTATTAACCGCTATACAAAAAAAAAAAAAATTTGAGAAGGGAGATGTGACAAATGGTATCAGAGCCCAAGTTATAAAACTGGGCTGGTGACATTGTGCTCACTGTTGCTGTGTATTCACTGTGTAAATTAAAAATTGTGAAAAAAATTATTATTATATTTTTTTTTCCACTGATCTGTGTTGTGTACTGTACAGTGGTGCTGAAATGGCAGAGGGTGAAGAAATTTACGTGGATCTGCGGGATGAGTTTGGTACACCAGATCCCAATGCTCCTGTGATGGCTATGTTGCACAGGTTGCAACGAGAATTGGCTGAACTAAGAAGCCAGAATGACAGATTGTCATCAGTCAGTAAGGAGCAGGAAAAGCTCATCAGAGAACTAGCTTCACGAAACAGTCAAGAAGGTGAAGGCTCCGGAAAGAGGAAGGTTGATGAATCTGATGATGATGATGCTGCTAGGCATCAGTCTAAACAGAAAAACGAATTACAAGGGGAATTCCGAAAAATCAAACCTCCCTCCTATGATGGAGAAAAGGAGGAAGATGCTGAAGCCTGGTTGCTGAATATGATAAAATATTTTCAGGTCTATGAATATGAAAGCAATCTGAAGGCCAGATTAGCTCTTTACCAGCTACAAGGCAAAGCTACCTTGTGGTGGGAGGAGACGAAAATGGTTCATACTATTGACGAAAAGACAGTTACTTGGGAGGATTTCCAGGTTAAGTTCAAAAATCGCTATCTAAATGAACGTTACTATGATGATAAAGCCAAGGAATTTCATGAACTTAGACTGGGGCAGCTCACTATTGATGAATTTGTTACGAAATTTACAAATCTGTTGAGATATGTGCCTTACGTAAGGGAAGAAAAGGCAAAGGTGCAAAGATTTCTAAATTGTTTGCCTACTGTGTATAAGGAGAAGATTGAGTTTGACAACCCAAAAAAAATGGACGAAGCTGTTCGAAAAGCTAGATTATGCTACCAGCAGTTTAGAAGCAAAACGGAACCGGGAAAAATTGGGAACAACAAGAGAGAATTCAAAGGGAAGAAACAGAAACCAGCCTATTTGAAGAACTTTGGCAGGGACCACCAACGAATTTTTTTTAATAAAGCCAGAGAAAGTCAAACTGCTCAGTCACAGGTTGCTTCAAAACAAATGGATGGAGACAATAGGAAAGAAGGCACTGTCAAAATAAAAGAACCTTTGAAATGTTGGGGATGCGGAGAACCCCATCTGTTGAGGGATTGTCCCCACATAAATATTCAGATGATTATGAGAGATCGAGAAGCAACCACAGTAAATGACATAGCGCGAAGTATACCCACTATCAGTGCAGCCTTGGAGAACCGGCAAGCAGAACATCAAGCTACCATGGTTGAAATGGAAGGTAAAATTTTAGACCAAACTGTTACAGTTTTGATTGATCCAGGTGCCTCTTTGAGTTACATTAGTCCGAAAATTGTAGAAAAATGTAATCTTAAACCTGAAAAATTTCAGCAGTCATGGTTGGTACAGCTGGCCACTGGGACTAAGAGAAAGGTAACACATAAAATACCCAGAACATAAATCAAATTAAATGATTTTCAGACAGAAGTAAATCTGAATATACTGCCTCTAGGTTCTTATGACTTGTTGATAGGAATGGACTGGCTAGAAAAGAAGAAAGCCTTGATGAACTGCTGGGATAAAACCCTGCATTGTGTGGATGAGGAATGGAAACCTTTTACTCTCAAAGGAAAACCAAAACCCATTGCAGTAAGACAACTTTCCGCATTGCAATTAAAAAGAACAGCTAGAAAAGGATACCAAGTTTTTGCAGTACATGTGGAGGAAACAGAATAGAAAACTGAGGAGGAATTACTGGATGTTGTACCAGTAATAAGAGAATTTAAGGAAGTCTTTCCAAAGGAAATCCCTCATCTTCCCCCCAAAAGAGAGATTGACTTTTCAATCGATCTGGTGCCTGGAGCAACACCTGTCTCCCGAGCGCCTTATCGAATGAGTCCTCCTAAGCTTATGGAACTGAAAATGCAACCGCAAGAATTGCTAGATAAAGGTCATATCAGACCGAGTGTGTCTCCTTAGGGAGCGCCAGTCCTATTTGTGAAAAAGAAAGATGGAACTTTTAGGATGTGTATTGATTATCGCCAACTGAACAAGTTGACCATTAAGAATAGATACCCTTTACCCAGAATTGATGATCTTTTTGATCAAGTGAGAGGAGCTTCAGTATTTTCGAAGATTGAATTAAGAACTGGGTACCACCAGCTTAGAATTAAGGAAGAAGATATCAGCAAAACAACTTTCAGAACCAGGTATGGACACTACGAATTTGTAGTCCTACCTTTTGGTTTGACAAATTCCCCTGCCACTTTCATGTTCTTGATGAATAGTGTGTTAAATAAGTACTTGGATAAATTTTTTCTTGTGTTCATAGATGATATTTTGATCTACTCCAAAAATGAGGAGGAGCATAGAGAACATTTGCGGATAGTGTTGTAGACTTTGAAAGAAAACCAGCTATATGCCAAGTTTAGTAAATGTGAATTTTATAAAGATAAGATTCAATATCTGGGCCATATTATTTATGAACAAGGCCTTGCTGTGGACCCTGAAAAGATCAAGGCTATAAAATAATGGCCTGTACCAACTAATGTTTCAGCAGTAAGATCATTCATGGGGATCGCAGGCTATTACCGCAGATTTGTGGAAAGATTTTCTGCCATAGCCCATCCCATAACATCATTACAAAGAAAGGGTGTCAAATTTGAATGGACAAACAAATGCCAAAACAGCTTTGACCAACTAAAACAAAAACTCACTACAGCCCCTATCCTAAAGATTGCAGACCCTGATAAAGAATTTGTTGTATGTACAGATGCCTGTCGAGAGGGGTTAGGAGGAGTCCTTTTGCAAGAGAATTCAGTGATTGCCTATGAATCTAGAAAACTGAAAATACATGAATAGAATTATAGTGCCTATGATTTAGAATTAGCAGCTATTATACATGCTTTGAAAATGTGGCGGCACTATCTTCTTGGGAAAAAGTTTACATTGATGACTGACCATATTAGTCTCAAATATTTCTTCTCCCAAACTGATCTGAGTGCAAGACAAGCCAGATGGCTGTCCTTCTTAAGTGAATTTGATATGGACATAAAACATATCAAGGGAAAAGAAAATAAAGTTGCTGATGCGTTAAGCAGGAATGCTTGTTAGAATATAAACTGCATTGGAAGTAGTGCCCAGATCGAAGTAGAAGAGTTGGTGAGAACAACATCAAATCAAGATCCAAACTATGAAACACTTTTGGTGGAACTACAGAAAAAGGAGAAAACTGATTTCACTCAAAACCAAAAAGGGCTGATCTGTTATAAAAACAGGTTGTATATTCCCAATGTAGAGTCCTTAAAAAGGGAAATTTTGGATGAGTATCACAAACCACCATATGCAGGACATCGAGGATATCAGAAATTATTAACATCCCTGAAGAAGAAGTTGTTCTGGCCAGGAATGAAGAGAGATGTAGCAGAATATTTAAGCAGATGTATGGAATGTCAACTAGTTAAAGTTGAACATCAGCATCTTGCTGGTCTTTTACACCCTTTACCAATTGCAGAATGGAAATGGGACACAGTTTCCATGGATTTTATAACAGGATTACCGAAAACTAAATACCAACATGATTCAGTCATGGTGGTAGTAGACACTTTAACTAAAGCTGCCCACTTCATACCTGTTAAGTCTACTTTTGGGACAGCCCAAGTAGCAGAAGTATTTTTAAAAGAAATAGTAAGATTACATGGGGTTCCAAAAGTCATTGTTTCAGACTGGGATGCTAAGTTTACATCAACTTTTTGGAAAGGGCTATTCGGAGGAATGGGTACTAAACTGAATTTTAGCACTTCTTACCACCCTCAGACAGATGGCCAAACAGAGAGAACTAATCAGATTTTGGAGGATATGCTTAGAATGTATGTAATGGATAGGCCTTCAAAATGGGAGGACTACTTGCATTTAGCTGAATTTTCCTATAATAATAGCTATCAATCCTCCATAAAAATGAGTCTGTTTGAGGCACTCTATGGAAGAAAGTGTCGGACTCCTTTGAGCTGGAGTCAGCCAGAAGATAAACTACAGTTGGGACCAGATGCTTTACAAGAGATGGAAATAATTGTTAAGCAAATACAAGGAAACATCAAGACAACACAAGATCGCCAGAAAAGTTATGCTGATAAGAAAAGAGTACACCGAGAATTTAAACTGGGAGAACATGTGTACTTGCGAATAAAACCTAAAAAGAGCACACTTTATGCAGGAAGCTGTGCAAAACTAGCTCCTAGATATTGTGGTCCTTTTGAAGTATTAGAAAGGGTGGGACCAGTAGCATATAAGCTAGCCTTACCACCCCATGTTAGAGTTCATGATGTATTTCATGTTTCGTTATTAAAAAGATATGTGCATGATGCTTCTCACATAGTTGATTGGACTGTTGTACAGGTGGAGCCAGAAGGGGAGTTTCTGCCAAAACCGCTTCAAATATTGGAGCGGGAAGAAATTGAATTGAGAAATCGAACAATAGCAAGAGTAAAGGTGCAGTGGAAGCACTTTACTGCTGAAGAAGCTACCTGGGAAAGAGAAGCTGAAATGATGGAAAGATATCCATTTTTGTTTGAAAAAAATTGAACTCTAGTAGTTGAATAACAACACCGAGGACGATGTTTATTTTCAGAGGGGGAATATGTAACACCCCCAATTTATGTGTTTAAATTTCAAAGTTAGACATTTGAACTTAAATCCTAAGGGGAGTGGACCCCAAAGGATAAGTATTTTGTGAATGTAATTTTATATTTAAAATGAATAAAATGATTGTGTGCATATTGACCAAAATGAGATTTTGAGATCACTTGCTAAATCCATGAGGATGGATAAGGCCACTAATCCCCACAATATTTCAAAAATCCTTGAAAGGAATTATTTCTAATTTAGATTTTTGAGGAAAAATCTAAATTTCCCCAATGATGAGGAAAGTAGTTGGGAAAAGGTAAAAAGCTGGAAAAAGTTGAGGAAAAACATAAAACAGCTTTAAAGAGTCCCTAATATGGGAAGCCTAGGCAAACAGGAAGAAAAGCATCCTGCTGTTCTCGACGCAGAATTAGAAACATGCTTTGGGGAAAAATGGCTTAAATAAGCCACTCCTAAATAGATTGAGGTTGGTCTGTAGTGGAGGTGATCTCAGCTCGGGGGTGAGTCCTGGAGACAGAGGGACTCTAAGGTTGGGAGGTTGGTCGTTTTATTGAGTGGTATGTAATTCTACTTACCCAATGTTCTCTTTACTTCAGTATGAATTGGCTACATATAAAGGTTTGTTCATATATTATACTACAAATGCTACATTTAACAGAATCATTAGTAGGTATTCACCTTCAAAATTCTGTATAGTTGTAGACATAAACTGTGCAAAATAGAATCCACCAGAATTTCTAAACCATGTCTGGTTCAAATTTGGGGATACATGCAATTCCAAAGAACCAAAAAATTGGATTTATTTCAATCTGCTTCTAATATGTTAGTACAGTATATGAGCAGGAATAGAATAAAGAAATAGGAGAGTCATTGTACTCAGATAAGGGTTGCATATGGGAATTTATATTTAAACTTTTATTAAAAAAAGAAGAAGAGCATAGACTGAATTAGGGGTCGGTACATTCGTCATATGAAAAGAGAGGTATATAGGAAGTTAATTCTACATACAGAAATTCCTAGTGCTGTTCAAGAATCTTTAATCTGCTTCTAAATTTAGGAACTGTAAGAAGTCTTATGCATAATGAAAATCAATTACAATTTTAGTCAGTTAAATTTAGGAAGCCAAACAATTCCTGAAGAAGGCAGAACCAGATAAACAAATAGAAAAAGAAGAAGAATATATTCGGACTGTTAGAAATTTTACTACAGTAGCTATAGTCTGAAGAAATTCATTCTTCCTCAAGTAACCCTGAGAAACCAGATACAATGTTGTTAATTCAGTGAACAATATATCTCTAGAAATAATAGAAATAGGCTATGTATATGGTGTATAAAAATCTCTGTCTATGCAAGTAAAATTTACCCATAGTCATGCATTACATTAATAATTGCATCTAACTGTACTGGAATTATTCCAGAAACCCCGTAAGAAATTGAATGAATACCTGTATCTACTATACGTCCTCAAGTTTAAACTTATAAAGGTGAAAGGAGAAATTAAGTTATGATGCAAAAGTATTTTCATTCATGGAATCATTGTTTTACAATATCGATCTACACTTATATATCTAGATCTGTGGGATAACACAGTCATAGCCGATATCCTTTGGATTTACATCATATCAATTAATTGAACAAGAAAACCGAGGTATCTGCAAAAAAAAAAGGCTAGCAGAAATAACTAGAAATAAATAGAACTAAATCTCATAAGGTAGCTAATAATGTGAGTAAACATGTTATACATATCAACGATATTTGATCCCTCTAGTGTGAGCCCAGAACAAATTATATAACGAGAAAAAAACCTGTAGGAGGGAATATGCAATTGAGAGAAGGGGCGGCTATAGGCCACCTGAGTGCATACCAGAACCAATAACCGACAAGGAAAGTGCGAGGTCGGCATAACGATATGCATCAAACCAAAGACAAAAACAAAGTGTGTGCATAGTTCACCGTCCATTCTGCTTTTTCCACGATATTAAATACATAAATAAAAACGAATGGAAATGTGGTGCATAGTCTGCACAATTAGGGTTTAAAACCAGTATTATACAGTCTTGATACAACTTTGACAGCCTTGACAGTCATGTCCTGAAAAGAAAAAAAACGGAAATATAAACTTTACATAGTTGGTAGGACGTCAACCGCCTACAAAATAAAAGAACTTCCTGAATAGGAGATTAGGGGTGTCGAATGAACGGCTAGACGGTTGGCAGAGGCAAAGTGAACTAGCATGGTCAGAAATTTCATTAGCCAGCATGCTCACATGACCTGAAAATAAAAATACCATACGCGTTTGGAAAAGGTACAAGCCGACAATCAATTGATAAACCAGTAGATTGTATGAAACGGAGAAGGGTGGGAACCAGGGTTACCTGTACGATTGATGAAGAACGAACAGAGCTCCTGAAGAAAATATATATACAGAAACAGAATAAGAATGGCATCAATCGTATTGGATGGTAGCTGTAGAAAATAAAACAAAATTGTTCCCTATATATCCATATATATATAAAGAAAAAAAAACACAGAGGGAATTTTCAACTAACCATAACGAGTTTCGAAGTAACTTCGCCCTTGAACCAGTTCAGGCTTGTCGGTCGAGTCCGGAACCCTCATGCATCTTCAGAACTTGAATGCAAGAGTGTAAAACTTATATTAAAAATGCTTCGATAAAGATCCACAGGGTCGTGGATATACAATGATCGGATGCTTTGTTAAGGTACTCCTTGATACAATTGGGTAGCTTTTGTTGATTCCCTAAAAGATGCGTAAGGAGGCTCGAAAAAAGGGAGAGGAATTGGAAGCTTGGGGAGTGACTTATTTAGAGGGCCCACATCTTGGGGGTGACTTATTTAGAGGGCCCACCAAATAAGTAAACCAAGGATCAATACCATCCTCCTGTTTTAAACTAAAATGACCTGTACACGAGATGGAGAACTTCACATCAAGAGATATTCCACATGGCACAGAGTACACCAGGAAGGAGTCACTGCTCAACGCTGCTAGATCATAATGATATATTGGACATGTTGAAGATGTAATCTTGCCAAGCTTAAAAGAAATACTTCTATAAATACTCAAAATAACACCATAAGAAAATTATGCATATATAAATGATAATATCATATAATTATATAAATAAAAACAAAACGAAATACTATATATATATATATAAACTAAACCAAATGATTATTAAAAATATTTCTAATAATATTATATAATTATAATAAATAATATTAAATAATATATTATATAAATATCAAGGATTATATCTAGATCAAATATTTATTTCCCTTCATTAAAAATATTCTAAATTCATTTTTAAAAATATTATTAAATTGAAAATTAAACTACAAAATTAAACTTTCCCACTTTGTTAACCATAAAACTTTTCTCTCAAAAATATTTTTTATATAATGAGGAAAAAATGAAAGTATTAGCCATATAAATGAAAAATATTTCATGAGTTAAGTTACACCTAAATATACTATTACAAGAAAATTATAAAAATCAATATTGAGTATGTTAAAAAATATAAATTTTATTTTTTAAAATAACATATATATACATATTTATATTTCTTAAAGGATAAAAAAAGTCTAAAGATTATCATTTTCCTATTTATCCCGTGAGATCATCTATCAATACTTCGAATACTATTCACATCCTCTTGTAACTCATTTATATTCAAGATAGTAGTTTCATGTAACTCATTTATATTGGATAACGAACGCATAGATAATGAGCACTTTATTTTCATATTTATAACCATGGGAAAGTGGATTCCAAAGATCTCAGCAGTAATCCCTTGTGCATTTGAATGACTAACGCTGCAAAGTAAAAAATAATCACAAACAAAATATAAGATATTTTTTTATGTGAAAGCACAAATAAAGGTACAAAATTAAAAAAAAACCTACCGAAAAAAGTAATCACAAATAAAATATAAGATTTTTATTTGAAAGCACAAAATTATATCATTAAATTGTTGGAGATGCATTACCAATAGTAGTGGTAGGTTTTCTACAAACCAGAGTACATATAATATTAGGGTCGTAGAGAGAATAAATAACATAAATACATGAAATCCTGATTGATATTTATTATTATTCTTTCACCATGCGAGGAATGAAATTATTCTATATGTAGTTGCCATTAATTTTCTCTTTGATTTCCTCAGCCATGGACTAGCTATCATGTTTGATTTCCTCAGCCATGGACTAGCTATCATGTTGTATTGGGCATGTCAACGTAATGCTTTGCCAGGCATCATGGAGAATCGGTTTCCAAAATTGCAGATGGCACTGGCCACTCCCGTTGAACCAAAGCTCAGCCCTCATAGTTGGCTACTTATTTTCATCCATTCATTCATTAAATAAAGGTAATCAACTCTAATGTCTGTCATGAAAATTGAAAGAAACATTAGAAAATGAACGATAGTTCATAACGAAGGATCAAAACAATTCCTATATTGGCATTTTAGCTCACGGACAAATTTATCTATGAGATAATATGCGATTTTCTTATACCATTTGTCTTCTGTAAAAGAGATCTGCGGCGGGGTTCAGATGGAACAGAGTCGAGTGTAGAAGGGGGAGGAGGCCCATATTCGTGGGCATAATGTGACAGTCTGGGGAGTATTATGGAGTTGCTAACCTAACTCAGAAAATACAACCAAACATCCATTCGTATTCTCCATAGCTTGCTCAATTTTGTTAGTTTGGAAGCGAAGCCAGGAGTTATGAATACAACATCGCAATGGCATCAGAATCAAATTCAGAAACCTCATCAATGTAACCAAAGGAACAAATGCCGCTATGTATCATATTTTGTATAGTGTTTCCATTCCAGTCATGTGACGCATGTCATTAAAAGCCCAATTGCATTGTTGCCGAACAATGCAATGACCAGCCATGTGACGGCTGTGACTATCTCCGAACTCTTATGATTTAATCAATTAAACTTTATTTAAATTTGACATGAAATTAGTTGAAATGATCATTTCAACTAAATAATATATTGATAAATAAAAATCTAGAAAGTAAATAATATAATAAAGTAAATTTTAATCTCAATAGTGTATTAAAAAATACCCCTTTTTTTTACGATCGTTCAAGTTACCGCCAATAATATCATATATATATATATTTTTATTTAAACTAATATTATTTAAAAAATGATGTTACAAACTATAAAATTATATTATTAAAATGGTCATTTGTCATTTCTTAGTGGATAGGTATCGATGTTGAGTGACATGTTATTTAATGCATTGCAATGTATAGTTGTATAAGTATAATTATTTATAAAATTGTAACAAAACAAATATAATAAATTATTAGTAAAATGGAAATAAATATAAATATAAGAAAAAAAAATATAAAATAGGTAATATAGAAATAAATATAAATATAAGAAAAATCAAAATATATAAAAATTGTTAATAGAAATAAATATATTTTAGTTTTTGGTATTGGTTTTATAAATATTCATAAATATTGATGAGTAATGAGAGTTTTCAAAAATATGTTAAAGAGAAAGAGCTTAAGAGTTTAGGTAAATATTGTCTTTATTGGAAGTGAAAATAGAGGCTTCATGGGAGATTTTTTTCTAGGGAGGACTACCACTATTTAACTTTTTCAAAATGTAACAAAGTTAGTTGATAGACAAGTTCCCATGCTTGGATATGGGTCATGACATCAACAATATTGTCGTCTTGGACTTGTAGTTGTTGTACTATATCATAAAATTATTTTTGTTCAGTGTTTAATTTCATTTGCACCTTGAAAGAAAAATTGATAAAATCAAAAGATTGACATTTGCTAGATTTATACTAGTGAGCTAATGTTTTAGCACAACGATTTTTCTCTCATAATACTTTATCTTCTTCCCAATGTCAATAGCCTTATGGACACCAGCGTTTGATAGAGTAAACTAGCAGTAAAAAAAAATTAAAAAAATTAAAAAATAAAAAATTCATCACCATGGTCTCAGTAGTGAGAATTATTTCATAATTCAAGGAAATTCTCATAAATTTGTGCCTCTACCTTATTACTTTGCTTCATATACTTATCTACTTATAAAATATAAATAACTGAAAATTTATAACTTTGTCAACTAGTTTTGGAATAAAATCATCACTACCTACAACCATGCTCACACCGCAATTTATTAGCGAAGGTTTGAGTAGTGATGACTTATTTCATTTATGATGAATGTTGTTGCTACATATTGAACTCATTGGCATTGGTATTTTGTGCCAATTATTTTAATTTTTTTCTTGTCTCATAAAATTTATTTTCATCCCGATTTTTCTCCTATTCTCCTCTACTCTTCAACATTATCTTCAAGTTCTCTTTTAGCTAGTTCCTATTGCTTTATTTTTCTATTTCAACTTTAGCTCCTTGTTTTTCTTCTCTTATCCTATCTTTCTCCACTTCAAATATCTTTATGTTAGTTTCAATGTTTTCCTCGCATTTATTCCTTGTTTCTTGTTTCTTCTTGGATTCAATCTCTTGCATTATTTTCTTCTTATCTTCTACATAAAAATTGGCTTTCTTTTCAGATTCTACTCTTCATTAACATTTCTACCTTCACTCTAGGATTGACCTCTTTGGTATTTCTTCTTCCATAGCTATATTTACTTGCACCTCTTCTTTTCTTTTGGCCTCAACCATTTCTCTAGGTTTTTATAGTGCTTCCAACCTTATGTTTTCTTGCTCTTTCCATTTTTTCTAAAAACTTATCTTTCAGCTTTAACAAAAATTAGCTTCCTCTTTGTTTTTCCTTAGCAATAACCTATATATTAGTCAATAATTATTCATAATTTAATGTTTGTATGAATATTTTAAAGGTAATTTTCTTCATGCTTGTAATGGTAGAAGATTCATCGTAACTTTTCGATTTTCAACAATTCTCACGGGAGTGCAATATGGAAGATAACGAATATATGTATATATAGTCAACGTTTTAAAGAGAATATATCTTATTATGATACTTGAGAACTATAAGTTTATGTTGTTAAAAGTTGGAAAAGAGAAGACACAATAGGTCATTACAACTTATTTGGTGATTATCTCACGGGATAAAAAAAATATAGTAGGTTAAAGGAATTTTTTATTTATATATTTGATAATATGAAGAGATGGGAGTTTTAAATCATTGATAAATTCAAGATTTGGTGGTGGTGACAAGAGATGAAATGCCACTTCAACCACAATTGGTAGTAGAACCGTTCGAACGATGGGCACTGGATTTTGTTGGACCATTCAACCCACCACCGAACCATAAAATATGCATACTAGTTGCCATAGATTATGTAACAAAGTGGGTAGAAAAAGTGGCCTTACCAAGAGCCACGAAAGAATCTATAATTAAATTATTTTTTGAGCTATTTGTGAGATATGGTTTACTACGAGAAGTGATAATCGATGGAGGGGCACAGTTTGTGGGTAATAAAATTACAGCCACCCTAAATAATCACCATATCATCCATAGAGTCACGCCTCCTTACCACGTGTAGGCAAACAGGCAGGTCGAAAGTACCAACAAAGTCCTTGATGAAATTCTTACTAAAATAGTATCAGCACATCGGCGGGACTGGGCCACTAGACTACCAGAGGCCTTGTGGGCTTACCGTGCAATGTGGCGAAACACCATAGGATATTCTCTGTATCATCTGGTCTTTGGATGAGAGCCTATTTTTGCTATTGAATTCGAGATAAAGACCTTAAGGAAAACATAGGAGGTAGGGTTGGAATTGATTGAGGCTTAGATTAAAAGACTCCAACAAATAAATGAGCTAGATGAAATATGACTACTGGCTTTGCAACACACATAAATCATACAACAACAACGAGCTAAGTAACATGACAACCTCATCAAAAAGAAGACATTCCAAAAAGGAGATTGGGAACTTCTCTATGACTCCAGATTCAATATTTTCTAGGGAAGTTGCAAAAAATATGGCTCAGTCCATACGAAGTTGAAGAAGTACACAACAATGGTACCCTCACCTTGACCGCCATAGATGGGTCTGGTTCTACATTTCAAGTCAATGGGCACAGAGTGTGCCTCTATCACAAACCTCTTACAAAGGAGACTTTATGCCATCAGGTACGCAATGATCCTATTATCCAAGTTCTAGCATAAGGGGGTGATAACCCCACAAATTTAAATACATAAGAGCCTGTTGTTTCCTTTTGTAAATATTGTATATAATTTCCCTGCAATTTTTTTATTATTCTGTTGTACATTTTTCATATTCAAAATGGTGTCATTTTCATTCATCACCCCTTGTTTTTTTTTTCTTTTTGTTGTTCAAATATTAGAACGACTACTTTTCAATCCCATTGAATAGTTGTTGTTCAATCGGATTGAACAACCGTGTTTTTGCGATTTTTTTCTTTGTTGTTCAAATCTTTGAACGACTACTGCTAAGTCCCATTGAACAGTTGTTCTTCAAACAGGTTGAAAAACTATGTTTTTTTGTTTTTTCTTTGCCGTTCAAATCTTTGAACGGGTGATGTTCAATCCCATTGAACAACTACTGTTCAGTTGGATTTAACAGCCGTTTTTTTGTGTTTTTATTCATTGGTGTTCAAATATTTGAACGGTTTTTGTTCAATCCATTTTAACACTTGCTATTCAATTAGACTGAACAACCGTGTTTTTCATTTTTACGGCTGCTGTTAAAATCTTTGAAGGGCTGCTGTATAATCCAATTGAACAACTGTTGTTCAATCGGATTGAACAGTCTTTTTTTTTTCTGATTTACTTTGTTGTTTAATCATATAGAACAATTGATTTTTTCCCTCTTTAAGCATGATTCAGTCAGGAGACACCATCCCCTTCGAACAAAATGCAAGCATGGAAACAATCCCTCTAACGCCTGAAGGGAATAATATCTCACCCAATCGGGAAATTAATGCAAAAGTAAGCTCTGGAGTACAAGTAGAAAATATCATCACAAAAAACCTTGAAACTAGCACCACCATTCCTGAAAACAAGGTTGCTTCTCCTCCATCCCCTGCCAAAACCAGGCCAGAAGAGAATTTTGCTGAAAATAAGTTGAAGAAAATGAGAAGAACTTGCAAAAGGTTAAGGAAAATGATAAAACATTTGAGGAAACAGTTGAAGGAAGTAATCAAGGCTCGGAAGCCTAAGAAAGAGAAACTCAAATAGAGCTTGTCACCAATTTGATAGACACTGTTGAGGTTGAGGTACAGACTGACTTAGAAACTACTGCTGAGATTGAGGTACAGACAGACCTAGTGGACACTATTGAAGCCTTTGTGCAAACTAGGCTGGACTTTAGAGAAGAAAAGGGAACCCAAACGGTGGAAGCCCCTGCCTACGCTCTTCTGGTAGAAAAGGCTGCCAATAAAAAATTGCATAATGAATTAATTCGAACACAACATGAGTTAGCACAATGCAGAAAGGAAGTAGTGCCCACACAAGACTATTAGGCACTGTTAAAGAAATTCACAGACCTTTCTGCAACAGAGCATGAGACATTATCTCAACTCAGAGAAGAAAAAGAGAAGGTAAAGAAAGCACACGATTAGGTGGGACAAGCTAAGAAGCAAACCACTATGGTTTTCTCTTTATACTCTGATGTGCTAACATGTAGGGCACCAGCCACCAACTATGCCCTATTTCTAGTAGAACAGTAGCTGTTACTGAAGATAAAGGTCGTCGGGGCACGGAAGCCCATGACTTTTAAAACCATAGAGGAATTTGTCAATTGCTGCAATGATCAAAAAGAGCAGGTCCAATACCTCTTGTGTGAACTATACATGCACAACTTCTTCTTAGAGGAGGATAGGGATAGTAATCCCAACCCCTTTATAGAAGATATTCAGTTCCACGCTTTCCTCTCTTTTGCTAAGAACCAGACTCAGTGGGCTAAAGCCTACAACATTTTCTAGAAGAGGGAACATGGCCTAGACCTGTGGGTTAGAGGGAAGCCTAGTAGACCCCTGCATCTATTCACACAACATAAGAATTTCATGCAAAGAAAGGGAGTAAGGACTTAAATGGGGCCTATCCATAAGGAAATTATATAATATGGGCAGGAGTCTTTCGAGGAAATTCAGGAAGCATCTCTGGAAGCAGCCAAACAAAGGTGGATGGCCTCCACGAACAACGTGAAAAACAGGGAGACATTTGGCTACAAAAACTTCAAAGCGGCTGCCTCCAGATTCCTTTTATACAACAATCTAGTCTTAAACATGGGCCCTACATGGATAGGATTCAGGTAAATATGCCCTCTCATATGTTACCCCCTGAGGGTTATGATCATGGTTACGAGTTGCCAGAAGGGCACAAAAACGTTGCCTTTGAAAATATCGGACAGAGACATGGCTTCTGAGCCTATAAAGAAGAAGTCTACCGTGTCTATTCTCTAACTTAGTTACACCTCAATCATTTTTTTTCACGAGGACCTGCAAGTACCTAAACGGGGGAGTATGTTGGGCCGAGAATGAGGTACATTTTCACCCTTCCTTTACCAAAAATTTTTATCCGCCTTTACCAATTTTTCCTCATCTTAACAGTAAAGGAAAGGAAGATTAATGTAAAATCAGGACAAAACAAACTAACAGTGAAAGGGATGTTTTACAATGGGAAATTGACTTGTTATATCTTTATTTACGGGGAAATAAGTAGTTGAATCAATGATGACCAGAAAACAGCTGACAGATAGAGACTAGTGGAACCATGATGACTACCATGGATAGGGGGAAGAGGGAAAGGCACCACCATGTCTGAAGAACTCAAACGACATCCAGAAGCAACAAAATCTCGTATGGAAAAGACCGTTACCACTGTTGTAATCGCCTTGAAAAGGCCGAAAAAAAACAAGATAGATAGATCAGAATAGAGACTTTATTCTATAATAGATGTATCAGGACAGGATTTTTCAATTATATCAATGTATTAACTTTCAGCTTAATAAAGGTCTTGGAATTTTTATAGTCAATTTCTGTGTTTTCCGTAGCGGTAGACTTCTGGTGGTTTAGGCCTAGCCCTGGGAATTTCTGTGCTAATCTCTATGCTATACGTTCAATTACAGAATTTACGTTTCAGTCATCAAATACATTTTATTAGATATCATTTAATTGGTTGAATTTTCAACATAAGATACTACAACTTTCTCTTTCATTATAATAGTTCATTATTCATGTTTCCTTGTTTACAATGAATGCTTTCATAGTTTTTAGATGCTTTCATCATTTTCCAATGCTTTTATACTCGTTTCATTTGTTTTAGCATGAATGTTGTTCAATTATGTAAATAGCTAAGAGTTGGATCTTTCCATCAGTAATGTAAGGCGTCTAGTTGTTAATTGATTCAGAGAGATGTCATCTATTTAATTTAAAAAGAGAATTCCATTGCAAAATTAGATAAGAAATTACTATTCAATTTATTGAAGCTGTTGTTCAATTCCGTAGGACTGTTGTTCAATTCATTTGTGTGTTGTTCAATCATAGGTTTCTCTTTTCTGCACTTACTTAGACAGAATAGTTAAACATAATTTTACAATTCCATTTCCCTTTGAATTGATTGAGCTTCGATAATTAGATAGTCCTCTTTATGGTAATATAGAGTAGGGGTTGTTTGATATCACTTGCATATACTATGCTCACAGTCTTGAAATAATAAGACTTGCCCTGGGTTTACAATTGAATGAGAAGCATCGAAATTGGCTATAACAGTTTGGTGTGCCAATGCTTACCAAGCTGGAGTGTTTGGGAGTGGCTCAGAAAAATAAGGGAGCACTTGTCTCAAACGCATGGAAGTGAATGAATAAGAGTGTGTAACAATGAGTATCAA
Source organism: Pinus albicaulis (assembly GCA_034641835.2). Classification (NCBI taxonomy): domain Eukaryota; kingdom Viridiplantae; phylum Streptophyta; class Pinopsida; order Pinales; family Pinaceae; genus Pinus; species Pinus albicaulis. The sequence goes on along the minus strand of JAXQQM020067535.1, from coordinate 33,924 downwards.
TGAGTTCTAGGTGTGCCAAGGAGGGATTTTAAAGGTATGCTAGGTAGTGCCAAGGAATGCTAGAGTGGGAGGGCGACATGCTAGGATGTGCCGAGTGCTAGGTTGTGTCAATGCATGCTAGGGAGTGCCATGGAAACACAAGGGAGAACTAGTTGAAAATGCATGAAAATGAATGAATAAGGATGTGTGATAGGGAGTGTCAATGAGTTTCAAGTGTGATAAGGAGGGAGTAGCAAGGTTATATGCTAGGAAATTCCAATGTATGCTAGAGTGCTAGGACATGTCATGGAGTGTTAGTGTGTGCTAGGGAGTGCCAAAGCATGCCAAGGAATGGAGGGGATGCTAACACATGACAGATAATGCCAAGGGATTCTAAGAAGCGCTATGCAATATGGGATGTTAAGATGTAAACTCTGTTGCTAATTTATTTTACTCCCACAGTTGGATGTGCCCCTTGTCTTGATAACTTGTTAAGTTGGATGAGTTGAAATTGGACATGAGTAGCATAAGATGAGTTATAGGTAGCTTTTAGGTGAAAAAGGCATATGTTCAATTTCCACGGCACATGAGAATCTGGGTTTTGTCTTAGAATATTTAATTCAAACACACTCAAGTGCCAGAACACATCTTCTTTAATGCACAATGAAATCTACAAAAATCAAGGAATCAACTAGTGCACATGATAATTTTCCCATTTTCAAACCCTTCTTCATTATATTACAAACTACAATACAACAAGCTAGACCTCATGTAACATGGATCATGACCCTTTACAATCACACTGAAACAAGGAATACAACTAGGGCTCTATCACCCTTTCCAACACTTTTGATGGGTCCCATGCATCATTATGGAACTCATGGACCCAAGTATGCCTTCTAGAAGGCCCTAAGACATAATTTGACCTCTTGTGAGGCTTATTATTCCATGTATGAGTTGATAGCTTGGTCGGATTGTCACCAAAATTTAGGGTTACTTGCATATTATTTTATGTTTAGGGGCTAATGTAGGCCCATAAGCTAATTCTATCAACTCCTAATCAATGTATGAATATGATTTAGTTGGATTCATTTGTATCATCACTTGACTTGGGATCTCCCTATTTTTAGAGAACTTTGAATTTTTCCTTGGAGGACTATTTTGGATGATGGATGCATTTTGATGTATGGATTGGACTATTTTTATCTTCGAGCTTTTTTTTTATCTTAACTATGCTTCATAGTAATAAATACAATTAAATCAAGTGACCAAATTTTCATTATGAATATCGACCATAGTTAGAAAATCAACATCTTGAATTCAATATGTATGGAGATATTATGGTGAGCATCAAAAGGGTCGATGTGTGTAATTTTATGTGTTATAAAGGTTTACATATCTTGTGAAAACTAGGGAAACTGTCATGAACACAAAGTTACAAAAGTTAGAAACTTTTTTTAATGAAATAAAAAGAAATATACATAGCCTATTGTAGGGGAATAAACTATGATACCTTAAGAACATAATATATCAAGAGAAATGAAGGAAAAAATGAAATATTATTATTGGAAGTGCTTATAATATTGCTCAACTAAAAAATTTATATGTCTTGGTAATGAAGGAAAGGGCTTGGAAAAAAAAAATAGTTGTAAGTTTTGACTCGAAACGAAATAGCTTTTATTCAATAAAAAAATTAACTCTTGCAAGTGGTATTTACCTTAAATAATTTATATTCCTTTTGAATTATATTGGGATGTGACATGTTGCTATGCAGGTTAATAAGGAGGAATTCTCATAGCGAATATAGGAATTCCCTTCATACTTTTTTATTACCATATACATCTACCATCACTCACATTCCCCTTCAGGTAATCGTTTCCTTTCATGGGTATTTCTATAGTTTCTACAAGTGTTTTAGATTTTTTATATGATTTTTAGGTTAACGTATTCATCTTCTAATGTGCAAGAATCCTATGTGGAAATGACATATATATCTTGTCCTCTTGACATTTCTTTATCTCCTCCAAGAAACCAAACCTAGCTTACCCTAGCCTATCTTCGTCTAGCGTGGACTACTCCAGCCTAACCTAGCATAGTCTACTCTAGGTTATCCTAATCTCTCATTGTGTAGACTAGCGTACTTTATCCTAGCCTAGCCTAACCTATCCTAACCAGGCCTACACTAACCTAGCCTAGCCTAGGCTACTGTAGCATTTCCTACACTGCATAGCTTACTCTATCCTAGCCTAAAATACTCTAGGATACTTAACCTAGCCTAGCCTTCTAGATCCTAACCTAGCCTACTATTTCCTAGCCTTGGTGACTCTTTTCTAGCCAAACATGATCTAGCCTAGCCTAGCCTAGCCTACACTAGCCTACACTAGCCTAGCATAACCTAGGCTACTATAGTCTACCCTAGCCTTCTCTAGTGTAGCCTAGTGTTCTCTAGCCTAGATTTCTCTCAACTTAGGTTAGCCTACTCATGGTTAGCCTAGCCTAGTTTACTTTAGGTTAGCCTACTTAGCCTAGTGTAGTCTACTATTGCCTAAGCTAGCTTACTCTTTGCTATGATAGCCTACCCTTGCTTAATTGAGCATACTCTAGTCTAAACTACCGTACCCTGCTCTATGCTAGTCTAGTTTAGCTTACTCTAGCTTAGCCTACTCTATCCTAAACTACTCTATTCAAAACTACTCTAGTCTAGCCTACTCTTGCATAACCTAGCATAGCCTACTCTAGCCTAACATAACCTACTCTAGTTGACCCTATCATAGCTTGACCTATTCTACTCTAGCCTAGCCAAGCCTAACCTCGCCTAGCCTTACCTACTCTATCCTAGCATAGTCTATCCTAACATTGTCCACTCTATCCTATTCAAGCCTCTAGCTCACCCTATCCTAACCTAGCCTAGTCTACTCTATCCTAGTCTACTATATCCTAGTCTACTCTATCGTATCTTAGCCTAACGTAGCCTAGCCATACCTACTCTATCTTAGCCTACTCCATCCTAAAATATTCTAGTCTAGACTAGCCTAGCGTTGCCTAACCTAGCGTAGCCTAACCTAACCTAGCATAGCCTAGCCTAGCCTGACCTAACCTAGCCTATCATAACCTAGTCAAGCCTAGCCTACAACCACCTAGTGTAACTTATCCTACACTTTCCTAGCCTAGCATAACCTATCCTAGCCTAGCCTAGCTTAACCTAACCTAGCCCACCCTAGCCTAGCCTAACCTAGACTAGCCTACCCTAGCCTCCTATAGACTACCCTAACATAGCCTTGCCTAGCCTAACCTAACTTGGCCTAGCTTAGTCTCACCTATCCTAACCTAGCCTAACCTAACCTAACCTAGTCTAGCCTAACCTAGCCTAACTGAACCTACCCTACCCTGGGCTACCCTAGGCTAACCTAGCCTTTCCTAGCCTAGCCTAGTCTACCCTAGCTTAACCTAACCTATCCTAAACTAACCTTAACTAACCTAGCCTAACCTAGCCTTGCCTAACCTAGCCTAAACTAACCTAACCGAACCTAGCCTAACCTAACCTAACCTAACCTAACATAGGCTAGCCTAACCTGACCTAGGCTAGGCTAGCCTATCCTGGCCTTGCCTAGGATAGCCTAACCTAACCTTGCCTTGCCTAGCCTAACCTAGTTTACCCCAGCCTAGCCTAGCCTAGCCTAGCCCAACTTAACTGAACCAAAACAAAAATAACCTAACCTAGCCTAGCCTAACCTAACATAGCCTAACCTAGCCTAACCTATCCTAGCCTAACCAAGCCTAACCTATCCTACCCTAGCAGATCCTAACCTAACCTAGACTAACCTATCCTAGCCTAGCCTAGCCTATCCTAGCTTATCCTAGCCCAGCTTATCCAAACCTAGCATGCCCCAGCCTATCCAAACGTAGCCCAGCCTAGCATATCCAAACCTATCCTAGTCCAACGTAGCCTACAGAGCCTAGCCTAACCTAGCCTATCCTAACCTAACCAAGCCCAACCTAGCCTAGCATAACCTAGCCTAACTTAGGCTAGCCTAACCTAACCTAACCTAGCATTTCCTAGCCTAGCCTTCCCTAACCTAGCCTAGCATAGCATAACCTAGCCAAGCCTAGCCTAACCTAGCCTAGAATAACCTTGCTTAGCGTAGCCTTACCTTGCCTTGCATAGACTAGCCTAGATTAATCTAGTATAACTTAACCTAGCCTAGCCTAACCTATCATTGCCTAACCTAGCCTAACCGAACCTAACCTAACCTTCCCTCGCCTAACCTAACCTAGCCTTACCTAGCCTAGCCTATCTTAACTCATCCTAGCCTTACCTAGCCTAGCCTAGCCTAACCATACATATCCTAGCCTAACCTCGCATAGCCTAACCTAGCCTAACCTAGCATAACCTATCCTAGCCTAACATATCCTTGCCTCCCCTAGCCTAACCTACCCAAAATTAGCCTAGCCTTGCCTTCTGTAACCTCGCCTAGCCTTACATAGCCTATGCTAGCCAAACCTAGGCTAACCTAGGCTAACATAGCCTAGCCTAGTGTAACCCAACCTATCCTAGCATAGGCTAACCTAGCCTAGCCTAGTGTAACTTAACCTATCCTAGCATAACCTAACCTAGCCTAACCTAGCCTAGCTTAAAGTAGCCTAGCCTATCATAACGTTTGCTAGCCTAACCTTAGCTAGCCTAGCCTAAGCATGCCTAAGCTAACCTAGTCTAACCTAAACTAACCTAACCTAGCCTAGCCTATCCCAATGTAGCCTAACCAATTCTAACCTAGCCTAGCCTAACCGAGTGTACCCTAACATAGCCTAACCTAGCCTAGCATAACTGAGCCTAACCTAACCTAGCCTAACCTATCCTATCATAGCCTAGCCTACCCTAGCCTACCCTGGCCTAGCCTACCCTACCCTATCCTAGCCTAGTCTATCCTAGCCGAGCTTATCCAAACCGAGGCCATCCTAGCCTATCCAAACCTAGCCCAGCCTAGCCTACCCAAACCTATCTTACTCCAACATAGCATATAGACCCTAGCCTAACCTACGCTAGACTAACCTAGCCTAACCTAGCATAGCATAACCTAGCCTAACCTAACCTAACCTAGCGTTGCCTAACCTAACCTTCTGTAACCTAGCCTAGCATACCATAACCTAGCATAGCCTAGCGTAGCCTAGACTAACCTTTCTTATCCTAGACTTACCTTGCCTAGCCTAGACTAACCTAGCTTAACCAAGCATAAATTAACCTAGCCTAGCCTAATCTATCATTGCCTAACATAGCTTAACCAAACCTAACCTAACCTTCCCTAGCCTAACCTAACCTAGCATTACCTAGCCTAACCTAGCCTAACGTATCTTAGCCTAGCCTAACCTATCCTACCCTTACCTAGCCTAGTCTTACAAGGCCTACCCTAGACTAACCTAACATAACCTTTCCTAGCCTACGCTAGACTAACCTAACATAACCTTTCCTAGCCTACGCTAGACTAACCTAACATAACCTTTCCTAGCCTAACCTAACCTAGCATTACCTAGCCTAACATATCCTAGCCTTACCTATCCTAGCATAGCCTAACCTATCCTAGCCTTACCTAGCCTACCGTAGACTAACCTAACATAGCCTTTCCTAGCCTAACCATACCTATCCTAGCCTAACCTCACCTAGCCTAACCTATCCTAACCTAACCTAGCCTAACCTAGCATAACCTATCCTAGCCTAACATGTCCTTGCCTAACATGTCCTTGCCTAGCCTTGCCTAACCTATCCAAACTTAACCTAGCGTTGCCTTGGGTAACCTCGCCTTTCCTTGTGAAACCTCACCTTGCCTTGAGTAGCCTATCTTAGCCCAACCTAGGATAATCTAGCCTAGCATAAGCTAACCTAGCCTAACCCAACCTATCCTAGCATAAGCTAACCTAGCCTGACCTAGCCTAGCCTAAACTAGCCTAGCCTATCATAACGTTTGTTACCGTAACCTTTGCTAGCCTAACCTTAGCTACCCTAACCTAACCTTGCCTAACCTAACCTAGTCTAACCTAGCTTAACCTATCCTAGCCTAACCCAATGTATCCTAGCATAGCATAGCATAGCGTAGCCTAGCCTAGCCTACACTACCCCAACCTAGCCTTGCCTAACCTAGTCCAGCCTAACCTAGCCTAACCTACCGTAGACTAACCTACCCTAGCCTCGACTATCCTAGCCTAGAATATCCTAGCCTATCCTATCCTAGCCTACCCTACCCTAGTCTAGACTAGCCTAACCTAACCTAACCGAACCTACCCTACCCTACCCTAACCTAACCTAAACTGGCCTAGCCTAGCGTAGCCTAGCCTAACCCAAACTTATGTAGCCTAGCCTATACTACTAACCTAACCTAACCTAAACTAGGATAACTTAACCTACCCCCGGCCTAGCCTACCCCAATGTATCCTAGCACATCATAGCATAGCCTAGCCTAGCCTATCCTACACTACCCCAACCTAGCCTAGCCTAACCTAGCCCAACGTAGGCTAGCCTAACCTAGCCTAGCCTAACCTAGCCTAACCTACCGTAGACTAACCTACCCTAGCCTCGACTATCCTAGCCTAGAATATCCTAGGCTATCCTATCCTCGCCTAACATAGCCTAGTCTAGAGTAGCCTAACCTAACCTAACCTACCCTACCCTACCCTACCCTAACCTAAACTACCCTAACCTAATCCATCCTAGCCTAGCCTAGCCTAACCTAGCCTAACCTAACCTAGCCTAACCGAACCTTACGCAACCTAGCATATCCTACTAACCTAGCCTAACCTAAACTAGCTTTCCAACTTAACCCAACCTAGCCCCACCTTACCGAGACTAGCCAAGCCTCGCCCAACGGGACCCAGCATAGTGCAATTCCACCCAATGTAACCCAGCCCAGTCGGCCCTAGTGTACCCTCGCTAAACCTAGCCTAACCCAGCCTAGCCTACCCTATCCTAGGTTATCCTAACCTACATAGACTAACATAGCCTACATAGCCTAACCTAACCTAACCTTACCTAGCCTAAGGTTACCTACTTAGCCTACTTAGCCTAGCCACATAGCCTAATTAGCCTACTTAGCCTAGCCTAACCTAGCCTAATTAGCCTACTTAGCTTACTTAACCTAGACTAACCTAGCCTAGCATTGCCTACTCTTGCCTAGTTTAACCTAGCCGGCAATAACCTATTCTAACATAGCTTGCTATAGCCAATCCTACCCTAGCCTAACTTATTCTAGCCTATCTTAGCCTAGCCTACTTTAGACTAGCCTAATCTAGCCTATACTTGACTAACCTACAGTTGACTCGCCTAGCCTCACCTATCTAACCTAGCGTACAATATCCTACTCTAACCTAACTTACTCTAGTCGATCCTAGCCTATCCTAGCCTAGACTCTCCTAACCTAACCTACATTTTCCTAGCCTAGCCTAGCTTCGCCTAGCCTAGCCTAGCCTAGCCTAACCTAACCTAGCCTAGCATAGCCAAGCCTCGCCAATGCTAACCTAACATAACCTAACCTAATCTAACCTAACCTACCCTATCTTACCCTACCTTACCCTACCGTACCCTAGCCTAGCCTAGACTAACCTAATCTAGCCTAGCTTACCCTTGCCTAGCTTAACATAGCTTAACCTGACCTAACCCAACCTACCCTAGCCTACACTAGCCTATCCTAGCCTACTGTAACCTAACCAAACCTAGCCTAGCTTACCTTGACCTAGTCTAACGTAGCCTACTATACCCTAGCCTACCTGAACTAGTCTAACCTAGCCTACTCTAGCCAAACCTACCCTACCCTACCCTATCCTAGCCTATCCTATCCTAGCGTGGACTATCATAGCATATCCTAGCCTATTATAGCCTAGCCTAACCTAGCCTAACCTAGCCTAAATCCTAGCCTAGCGTAACCTAGCGTAACCTATCCTAAGCTAGCCTATACTAACCTAACCTAGCCTAACCTAACCTATCATGGCCTAGCCTAACCTAACCTACAATAATATAGTCTAACCTTAACTTCAATAATATAGTATAACCTAGCATACTCTAGCCTAACCTAACCTAGTCTCACCTATCCTAGCCTACCCTAGCTTACCCTAGCCTAGCCTTTACTATCATGGCCTACCGTACCCTAGCCTAGCCTAGCCTAACCTAGCCTATCTTAACCTAACCTAACCTAGCCTAGCCTAGCTTAACATAACATACCCTACCATACCCTAGCCTAACCTAGCCTAGCCTAGCCTAGCCTAACCTATCCTACCCTAATAGAACCTATCCTATCCTATCCTACCCTACCCTACACTACCCTACCCTAGCCTAACCTAACCTAACCTATCCTAACGTAACCTAACCTAGCCTAGCCTAGCCTACCCCAGCCTACCCTAGCCTAACATAGCCTAGCCTAGCCTAACATAACCTATCCTAGCCTAACATAACCTAGCATATCCTATCTTATCCTATCCTCGCCTAGCCTAGCCTAACCTAACCTAGACTTGCCTAGCCTAGCATAGCATAACCTAGGCTAGCTTATCCTACTAACCTAACCTAACCTAATCTAACCTAGCTTAATCTAACCTAGCCTAGACTAGCCTAACCTAACCTAACCTAGCATAGCCTAGCCTAGCCTAACCTAGCCTAACCTATCCTAGCCTAACCTAACCTACTTAACATAACGTAGCTTAGCATAGCCTACGCTAGCCTATCGTAGCTAGCCTACTCAACATAACAATTTTTCTTTATACATTCAAGTTATTTTAATTAAAAAAATATACCATTGATATAGTATAATAAAATTAAATAATATATTAAATATTTCAATTTGAAAATCATTTTAAAAAATAAATTAAACTAAATCATATTGATAAAGAAATAATTCAAAAACAAAATAAATTAAAAACTATTAATAAAAACTAAAATATAAATTTTTTTCTCTAAAATGAATTAAATGTGTTGCACACGTAGAAGCAGGAACTTCAACAGGTATTCATCTAACCGCAAACCTGAGTTTACCGTGCAATCACTATTTATATACGATTTCCCCGTCGCGCCCCTTTTTGTAATGGATACAGTGCTCAAGTGAAAATATTAAATCAGGTAATATGACAGGAAGCATAATACACAGGAATAATATACTCGTGATCCCATCCCCCAAAACCGTACTGGTGTTGAAATCCTTACAACCGAAGGATTCTTTCTCCATTGATTATGTACCCATTATTCTTTGCGTTACCTTTCACAGACCAACCGTCCGGTACCTAATTTATAATGGGGTTTTAATTTTGGATTACTTCTCTTCATAATGTGCTTATAGGTTCTATCCCTCAATCCTGTAGATTTTTCTCTTAGTTCTCAGCATGAACTCTCTTCCTAGCAACTCCATCGACAGGTAAATTTCCCGTCAAGGTAAGTAACCTTTTTTGCAATGGTTATTCATTCTACCCCCAATTTTCTGGTTTTCACATTATATTCCTTTGCCCTTGTTAGGTTCTAGAAACTCTGTCAGGTTTGGTCGAGGGTATCACGGCTGTTAGGAGCGCATACACCGTTATAGCCAGGGTAAATTGTACCATACTCCCGACAACTTCTTAAGCGATCCTTATATTAGGGTTTACAGGGTTTCATCATGGAGGACCTCCAAACAGCTTTCAAGTATCTGTCACCTAAATTAAAGTGGTGGACACAGCTTTAGGCGGCAGAGCTTTACATTCAATGTAAGAGGCGGCAGGCGGACGCACTAGATAATAGGACCATACCTGGAACTGGAATTGGAATTGGGATTTGATTTCATTTCTTCAGCTAACATTAGAAGCGCCCTCAAATGACCTGTATCATTCATTTATTTTTCTGCAATATTAGCGACCTTTTCGCTACCCAGTAATTTACAATTAAAAAAAAACAAGCCAACGGAATGCAGAGCGATGGGATTAAATGGAATTCCATGCGATTACCATGCTGAAGAAAGATGATCATTGATCTGCATGAGCCCGAAAACTGTTTGGGGTTCAGAAATCCTCATACAATTGAAAGAGAATCATAAGATCTACAGGATGCCTTTCGCTTTAAAGATTTAACTGTGGGCTATGGGACTAGTATAAATATCTTCCATGAATTCAAACAAAAGTATAAGGTAAAGAAAATTCATTACAAATTTCAGTCATCTCACGTCTATCTTGCTGACAATAGAGATATAATAGATGAATATACATCTCCCCCAAATTACTGGCACGGGACGGTAATCTTGAATTCCGGTTCAAACTGAAAATTCAAACGGTAATCTTCCCTATGTCAAACTGAAAATTCTCTTGCAGAGGCATCCGGCCCTTGTCTTGCAGAGGCACTACCGCCTTCATCTAAGGTCTAGTATGAACAGAAAACCGATCTTCAATACTCTGATCGCTTGCTTTCTATCAAAATCATATGACGCCGCTATCTACTCGGAGACCTTCGCCACGAAATTCTCGTCCAGAAGAATGTTGTGAGGCCCAATACGATATTGATTTCTTTGTACGAGTATTTCCTCGCCATCACTTCGGACATACTGTTCATAGCTCCACTTGAAAGTTCTGTCGGGGTTTGGACTTCCGCTAAGAAAATAAAAATCAGTGACAGCTGCGAACAAACCGACTGCCACTTTGTAAGAAGTACTGCCATGCTTTGAGGTCTTCGGATTCTTGATCATGTCAGTACTTTGCCCTTTGATCAAAATAAAATTGCTCTAGTTTGAAAGTTTCTCACCGACTCAAACTGAAAAGACACAGAGAACATAGAGAACATAGATAGTGGAGGACGAAATGGTGAAAAATGATAGGACTCGAGATATACATATATATCTGTGGCGCTTCTAGAACCGTCCATTGATATACGTATTTGAGGCTCCTACCTCTTCTCCAACCATCCCCGAATCATGGGCTTTTTTCCTGCAACGGTTACTTCAACGGCTATGGCTTGAGGGCATGGTTGATAGAAACAGATCATCCCTGCTGTCCATGTTTTTTTGACTCCAACGGTTACTTCAATTGACAGCCATGGTTGATAGAAAGCCATAAAGGGCTGAGTTGATACAAAGCCATAAAGGTTACTTCAACGGCTATGGCTTGAGGGCTGAGTTGTCTTCCTCCAAAGCCATAAAGCATAAGCTATAGGATATTAAAATGCTGTATAGGGTTACTTATGGTTTATAGGATATTAAAATGCTGTATAGGGCTACTCTTAGATTTAAACTAATTTAATTGTAATTATGAGCATATACTGCCCATTTAATATTGTATAACTTACGATTTATTGTTTGCCGTAAAATTCCACTTGTGCTAAATGAATATTTGAACTCCAACAGGACGGCAAATTTGAAATTCAAATGTGCACACAGAAATGCAATAAAATTGAAATTCAAATGGGAACCCACCACTGAGTCAGTGTGAGAAAGCGCGAGAATACTGCATAAACTCAAACATAGATGCAATGTACATTTATTTCATTAACTACGACATTTTGCCTGTTCGGAAATATGGATGGAGTGATCGCAAAACAAACGGCACACGTCTTAGATGCGGCTTCCCGAAGAATAGCATGGTTATGTATGGTGAATGGCTGCTATAGGGCGCATTAAATCTCAATCAGGATTTCGTGTGTTTATTTTATCTATTCTGTCAATCCCACAACCCTAAAATTGTATGTACTCATGTTTATGGAAGACCCAACACTACTATTGCTAATGCATCTCCAACAATCTAATGATATAATTTTGTGCTTTCAAATAATTTGATTCTGATTATTTTTTTCAGTGGTTTTTTTTTTTTTCACCTTTATTCATTCAAATACACCAGAGATTACTGCAGAGCTCAGCTTTGGAATCCACTTTAGCGTGGTTATAAATATATAAATGAAGTGTTCATTATCTGTGCTTGCCCCTTTAATAGATGATTGTACAATATAAATGAGTTAGAAGAATCTATGGTCTTCAATATAAATGAGTTACAAGAGAATGTGAATAATATTCGAGGTACTCATGGAAGATTTCATAAGATAAATAGGAAAATGATAATGCTCTATTTTTTTTTTCATTGCCTACAAAGTGTAAGTCTACAATCCAAGTATTTTAAAAATCAATCAATCTTTTTCACATATTTAAAATTGATTTTTATAATTTATTTATTTTTAATAAAAGAGATTTGTCGAACTTACCTTACGCCTTGAGAAATACTAACATAAAAATTGTATATCTTTTCTTCACTTATATAATAATAATATTATTTTTTCTCACTTTATAAGAAAAAAAAAAAAAAGATTTTTGAAAAAAGGTTTTATAAGTTTAATTTTTATGATTTCCAAGTTTGCGGCTGCATAAAACTCTAATTTAAATTTTTTTAGCAAATAAAAATATTTCAATGAATATTTGAAATATTATAATCATTAATATGTATAATATATTATATTTAATTTCATTTATATATATATATATATATATATATATATAATATTTTTAATAGTTATTTAGTTTAGTTTTAATTTGATATATATTGTATTTTATTTAGCTCTATTTATATAATTATGTAATATTGTCAAGTATATATGTATAATTTTGTTTTAGTATTATATGTGTGTGCGTGTTTTTAGGTAAGAGTTAAAATTCAAGATTTCATAATAGAAGAATTAGCTAATGCATACTGGAATTTTATATTAATTCAAATTTTTTTATTACTAATATTTTTTTTTATTTTACAAAATTTAAATTTTTACAATGGTAAAGTAATTTTAATACATGAACGATGAAAATTTTGGATAAAAATTGTACAACTGTAGTGGATAATCATACCAGTCTATTTATCCCCAAAACATATATTTTTCCAAAATATATTTATCCCCAAAACATAGAAAAAATTATAAAATCAATCAATTATGATGATTATCTATTAATTTATTAATAAAAATAATTATAACTATGGATAATTAATAAATTAATCCATAATCATTTTTGCAGATTGCTTTATATTCACATAGTATTAACTAATGTTATTGTAAGGAAATCAAATATTATATAATGAAAAAAGTGTGGACAAAGATCAAACTTTATCCATAATTGATCAATAATCATAAGAGTTCATTATCGATTATCCCATTAATGATCATAATAGTTGATTATCCATAATCCCAACAATAACCATAGAGTTGATTATCCTTAATCCCATTAAGTATATTTTAATTAATAAGTTGACTAATAATTGTAGACATAAAAATGGATACTGTGGAGATGTCAAATAACCCTCCTCAAAAACTCACACCACATAAATCTTCAAAATATCAAACTGATTAATAATTTTATATTTTGGGTATTGCATTTAACATGTATCTCAAACACTTTTGTTTAAAAGTTTAATATGTAAACGCATATGTAGTTGCATTATGAGTTTAGTTTAGCATCAGTAAAAGATTATTTTTATAAATGAATGTACTTAACATGCATATTAAGCAATATAGATTAAAAGTTTAATATGTAAATGCATGATGAGTATAGTTTTACACTAGTAAAGACTTATTTTTATAAATGAATGTAATTACCTAAATTAAATGAACCTAATTATATAAATTAAATTTACTGCAAATATTGGTAGACATTAATGTATAATAAATATCAAAATATTTATTTCACATTGTTAAAATTTAAAAAACATATAAAATTTAATTTAATTATAATTTTATTTTAAATTATTATTATTAAAAAAAATTAGTATATAAATAAATAAAAGGTATGTAATAGGATTCTTAATAATGGAGATTTGTATTCTTTTTACCATGGAAATTCTTATCTTTTAAATAAGTTTTCTTACAATACTATAGGCTAATAACTTATCAATTCCACATACTTAAATGTCCACAAATTTACTTATAAATATTTTATTTATAATATTTTTTAATTAAGTTGAAAAGAAAAAAGAGAAAAATTACCTTTAAGATAAATCTCAACATTCTTTTTTCACTATTGATAAAAATATTTTGTAAATATTTTACAAATATTAAATCTCTCTCATCCATATATTAATTATTAATTAATTAAATTAAGTTTCTCAAATTTTTATTCAAAATGAAATGTAACACACAACTCCTTAAAAACTACATTTTTATCCTATCTCTTTATGCAAATTAACCATTGTAAAAAAACACATAAATAATTGCTATAGCTGGAAGGAAATTATCAAAAAGTTATGTTAGCACCCATCATAGTTTTCATGTCAAAATACATTGTAATAATTTATATTAAAAATACGGTAGTTCCTTTTGTTTACCAGTAATGACACACCATTCATTATTCGACATGCCATATTGTTGATATCCAATGTAGCTAACTCATTTCATAAGCCAAGCTAAATGTATGGCCAAGTATGCCTCGATATGATCCACTATGGTAAACGTATTGTACTCGGCTTGGAGATGTTTCTAGAATACCTACATGTAGTTTTCGGTGACCACCAACCCTATAGGCTGCACGTAGGGACATTTGGAACTTTTGAGTTGTCGATCTACCTAGGCCCGATCTGACGATTGTATTTGGCCATGATAGGGTTAGTATAACCAACCCAGACCAATACCCCAGCTCATTCTTGGAGTTTTCTTCCCTTTTTTTCCCGAATGAAGCTCTACAGCTACGGAGACCTTACTAGGCACAGATATGGTCATCGACTACCCTTCTCTCTAGTTAGTTTTCTCTCACCTGGTATTTGACTCTAAACTGAAATAATTTTTCATCCTTGGTTACTCGTTTGGAAGCTCACTGCCGATTCATATCTTTTGGTCTCGACAGGATTTCGAGGCACTGAGAGAGATAGGCACTGTGGCGTACCGTGCATTTGGACACACAACACTCCCTCTGGTAAGTCTATTGGCTTTGCATAGAACTGTTCTTAGCTCGTAGGTGTTCAAAGGTGAAATTTTATACCGTTCTTAATTTTTTGTCTTCTTTTTGTGTTTTGGTAGGTTATGGGACCACCCACTCATAACGCCACTAGCCCTCCTCATCTTGGCCACGACTGTTCTAGATTTTTGGTTTAATTCCTTTTACCTCGCTACTTGTAATGTATCTAAGGGTTAGGTTAAGGGGCATTCATGAACCGGGTTTGTTCCTTCAAACATTTTCATAATGGATGTATTTGTTACAATGGAGTGTGTGTAAATAATATTTCAATATTGTTTATTTGAAATCAATTTTGGCCAAGGGTATTTTTAGCTCTTCTGGTGACATACATTAGGCTGCTTTTTTTAATATGGTTTTTCTTTTCCCTTGGAACCTCCAAGTCTTCACAATGTAATGCTATGATTTAAATGTGTAAAAATTTTGGGGTGATAATCCTTTGTTTTTGGTTTCATATCGAATTACAGTCCCTTGTCATTACCATTTTAGGTTGGCACTGTTGTTAGGGTTCCTGTCATCCTGCCAACAAGAGTTATTTGTTAATTTACTGTTACATTAATATATGAAACTAGTATAATACCTTGAATTAATGCATGTACCTGTTGGGTTATTACTGTTGTAACTGTAATATTATTCATGAAATTTTTTGAATTGTTATACTTGATTTCTTACGCCATGAAGGTTTTGCTACACACTGGTCTAGTTTAGTTTACTCATAGCTTAATGCTATTTCTGATAAATTTCATGGAATGTTTATCATTTATTCATGGCTATTTTCTAAAGAAACATCCGATAGAGAGAACCCTGTACCCCTGAGCTTCCATCTGCCCATGTGGTGTACATAATTTTTCTAAGGTCTGGTATCATACTATTCTAGAATCCTCTTTGAACCTAACTAATGTCTGTCTATAGTTTGATTCATCGCCAACTATATTCTTAGATTAAAGGTTTTATTTTTGTTATACCATCGCTCCTTGGTGGCCAGTTAATGAGTTTTGTCTGCTGGTTTGGATTACCATATTATTTATCGATTTTACCATAGTACATACTTTAAAACTGTCAACAGGGCACGAGACCATTACCATTCACAATAGAACTTACATTTTAATGTTATAGAAAATTTTAATTAATAGGAACACACATATAACTTATAACATTATATTTCAGTTTTCTCATACTTATTTGGTTATTCTCTTAAGTGGAGAACACGACTTGAAATATAAATTATAGACTCTTATTTGGATTCCCTACATACTGGATGGGATCCTTAAACCAAACACTGTAGAATCTAATTTGAATTCTGCACCGCGAAGATCCCCTTACTGTTGGAGATACATTTTCAACCATCAACACATACATAGCACTCCTCCAAAAAAATAAAGCTACTATTCTCATAAGCCATTGTTATCAATAAGATAACATAAACACATATTTTCACACATCAATTAGCAACGTAATATTAAAAAACAAAGTATATACATTCATTAAAACCATAGACATACCAGATCTCATAGAAATAAAAAAATAGCATTGAACAACACGGTTCATGATTCAAATATGCATAAGTAATATACCTATTTTTATATCTTAAACTAGTTGGAAACTAAGGGAGGGACTTCCACTCTGCAGCCAACTATAAGCCAGCTACAATGAAGCTTTCTTATACCTGACAACCTTTGATTTAGATCCAATTTCTGAGGAAATTATTTCTTAGGGAATTCACACCAAAAGCATGGCTTTTCATCCACGTTATGTAGCCCACTGCCCAAGTCATTTATCAACTTACCTTTAAAAGCAAGCACCAAGGTGGTTTACTTATTGCACCTATAACAAGCGCTAGGTTGGTTTATCAATTTCTCTTAGTAGTGAGCACCACAATGACTCAGTCTTATCTTTTAGTTCATTCACAAGGATTCACCAAAATTTTAGATGGGGTATTTCTTTGTTTCAGGAGTTGGAATCCACTGTCAAGATGGTTTGCCTATTTTATTTTCATATTTTCCAGGTGTTTTATTAGCTATACAACAAGCACCATAATGATTCAATCATCTACTAAGCCCCCCACTCACCACCCAAGCTTAAAAAACATAATACGATGGCATCACGCAATTCACGGGGAAAGAACCCAGAATTCATAAGGGCTTAACTCATACATAGGGCTCCAAAACTAGCTGATATATTACTTTGTATTTTCCTACCAATTCCCAACAACTTCCACATGCTCAAAAATCAGCTGGGCACACTCAAATAAGAGGGAAACATATTCCAAGGGAAAGGACCATATCCCAATGGCATGTTGCTAATGGGGAGGTCACAATTCTTCCATTGCAGTGTGTGTACACAGAGAGAGAGAGAGAGAGTCAATTGGATCTAGCTTGGATGGTTAAGAGGTGAAAATGTTATCCTCTCCACACGAGTTCAAATCCCACTTTATGACATGTTTTGTATTTGTGAACCAATTAAAGCTAGCAAGGTACCAATAATATCATTCTCATATAAGTGTTTGAGGGTGGGATGAGATGTTGCTTTTGTGTGTGTGTACACCTACATAAACTGTAACACCCCAAATTCATGTGATTGCATTTTAAAGTTAGATACTTGAACTTTACATCCTAAGGGGAGTGGACCCCAAAGGATAATTATATTTGTGAATGTAATTAAACATTTGATTGAGGAAATGAATAAAGTATTGTGGTGCAAATTGACCAAAAATGAGATGATGAGATCACTTGCTAAATCTGTGAGGATGGATGAGGCAAATATGTCCCCACAATCTTCCAAAAAAATCCTTGGAAGATAGTAAGTTTTAAATTTAGATTTTTGAGGAAAAATCTGAATTTCCCCAATGATGAGAAGAGTAGTTGGGAAGAGGTAAAAAGCTGGAAAAGCTGAGGAAAAGCATAAAACATTTTTAAAGAATCCCTAAGTGGGAAGCCTAGGCAAACAGGAAGAAAAACATCCTGAGATTCTGGACGCAGAATTAGAAACATGCTTTGGGGAACAATAGCTTAAATAAGCTGCTCTTGTACAGATTAGAGGTTAATCTTCTACAGGAGGTGATCTCAGCTCGGGGGTGAGTTCTGGGAGACAGAAGAACTCTAAGGTTGGGAGGTTGGTCTATTGCACAAGTGGTATGTCTCTGAAAAAAAACTTGTCTTATTGTTTTCTAGAGTATGAATTGGCTACATATAAAAACAAATTTATTCTAGGTTTGTTCCTATTACTAGTCTACATTTAACAGGATGTAGTTCCCAGGCAGAAACATGGTCATCCTGTATAGTTGTAGAAGAAAGACCTGTAAAGTGGAATTCCACAGAGTGTTTAAACCAGGGTGGGTCTAAATCTGAGGAAATCTTGTTTTTTTCAGAAAACACTGTGGAATTGTATTTACTCTGCTTCTGTTTCTAAGTAAAATTTTATATCAGCTATCATAGAGAGAAATGAAATTTACTATAGTACACTAGAAAAATAGTAGGATATTAGTTATAAATTATATTGTCTATGAAAGAACAGAAGGAGAAACTCAACAGACTGACCTCATGTTCAGTCAAATACTTCATTTTATTTGCAGGAAATCAAATTATCTTAGACAACAAAGACAGTCCATAAGCCCTTACTCTAAGTACAGGAAAGTAGTAGATATTCATAAACAAATGAATAGGAGAAAGGACCAGACAATGGTCTCATGGAATTATTCTAATATTATATTACTGAGAAGTAATACATAGAATACAGAAATTATGAGCAAGCTGTTGAGAAGCATAGGAGTAAGAAGTAAATAAATTGCAACATTATACCCATTAGCATTTGTTTAACTAATATTTCCTTGACTATGAGGAAGGCAAAAAGAGTTCAAATCCCATTTCCAGTTCTTCAGAATTCAGCTACCATCAGACATACATATAGATACTAGCTATAACTAATTACAAGAACATGAGAAGAAACTAGAGAATAGATTTATGCTTGCATACCTTTGAAAAGGGGAAATTTTAACTCATAGACTTTCAGACATACTAATCATCTATGGATAAACAGGACTGGTCTCATAAATATTCAGTGAGCTGTTCATATGTCTAGACAGTCAGGTATAAGACCAGTTCAGTATAACCAGGAGCAGAGACAACTGTAATTACATTATAAATACCCAAGTATAGACTCTACATAGGAAGGAGTGAACCATACACATCAGAGAAATAGATAAATATCATATATAACAACCTGTAAATTCTGATGTATACACTTAAGAAATCTGGAATGTCAGTAGCATTTCCAGAAAAAAAAATAAGTTCAGACGAACAAATTCAACAAAGCCAAATGCCATGGTATGAAATTATAAGCATTATTTATACTGTCTCTGTACATTTAAAATGGTGGCAGAGTATATAAAAGTTCAACCTACGAAAATAAGAAGTATATAACTGTCCAAAAATTCAAAAGAAATACTGAGCCTATTAGGCTGGGGTACATAAATCGAAACCCCCATCTCATAGAACGAATTTAGACAAGCGTCATCCAAGGATGACAACGCTAATAAGATGGAAACGAAAACCCTGACTCGGAGAGTGAGTTTCGTTCCGTATGCAACCTTGCACAACATCACCATAGAAGCAGTGTTTCGACGCTCAAGAGATAACGCGTCAGGAGAGGAGGAACCCCATACATATACCGACCTGGAGGGCCACGAGACCGAGTTAGCATCCACACGATTTAAAAGGGTCACTCTCTACTGTCACAAGCACGCGGGAATCCTTTGGATTTACCTGTAGAAAATAGAAACGACCCAAACCCAGTTAGTCATTGCGCCATCAGAGATAAACGAGCACATAGATAAAATAATTTCGGTATAAAAAAAAAAAACTAGTACTTGTGGAAGGTAAACCTTCAGACGCGTCGAGCCCTGTCCTCGACCATTCCACAGAGAGGGATTAAGATAAATTATCTTCGATAATAAAACGATGAAACCAATAATTATGCGCTGGAATGGCAAGAATAATTAACATACCTCGTACAGCTCCATGGAACAGGAGGCGTTCGCTGGAGGAAAGGCGACGCAGGGGGTATCGTACCAAGCAGTCGAATTTTAAATATAACCAGAGAAGGGTTGAAGTAACTCCGAAATTATCAACCAATTACACCATGTGCGGGACGGAGACCTGGAGCATCTAGAAACAAACCAGACGCATTCACCTGATTGATTATTCAAAGTAAAAATATATATTCAGCTTCAGGCGTATGGCCCTTGTAACCTAAGTATGAAAAATTCACTTCTGCAATAAAATTTAGATGTGCGAGGGGGAGATTACCTGTCTGCGCATTGAGGAGGAGAGGCGCCATATCTTCTCTCGCCAAAGGAGAGTCGAAACCTCGGCAGAAGTAGCATGGCTCAGTCATGGAAGGGACCTGCGAATGAAGAGCGCGGAAACCGACTAAACTCCCCACTCTAAACTTATATAAGCCTTCGGTAACCACATGAACCCTAACTGAAGAACGATCGCTGTCGTCCACTTGGCAGCATCCGAACAGTAAGCCACGGATCGAGGGTAGCGTGGAGAGTTAATACAGTCGTATCCAAATTTATGGAGGCTGATGAGAATTGAATTCTGTATGTCCGGTTCAAGCATCGACGTGGGTGTCGATCACCACGCAGGTTGAGTTGTGCCAGCTACGTGGTGAGTCCACGTAAGCCAACGAATAGGCATAATACAATGCAACGCTCAGTTAATCAACCCGACACCAGACGTGGATCAGATTTTCACCATGACGAGATCATAGAAGTCCAATCCGAAATAATAATACGCGCTATGCTCAGATTTAAAAACCGAGGCCAGTACAATATATATCTTAAATCGAGTCAAAATCTGAGGTACTCATATGAGTAGTCATATCAAACCAAGCGCATAGGAAAATCCATTCATCATAATATACTTTTCGAATTTTATGATAAGGCTATCACTATATATATATATATATATATATATATATATATATAACGTGACCACCGTGACTATGGCTATTCGAAAGGTTGCAATTGCCATGGGCCACAACCCTTACCACGAAACTTATATATCACATGCTTATAGTTCATATGGGATACGATGGAGGATGACAATAATAATTTGAATGGAATAATTGACCATTAAACGAATGGAGAGTGTGGTGCATATACACCATCTCCCTAATTATAATCAAAATAACAATATAACGAGAATTAGTGACAGAGGGTGTTATTAAACATGATGAAATGTAAACTGTCATAATGATGGGATTGAGATGTCAAAATAACCCTAGGCTCACTAGTTTGTACCCGCAAAGAAATTTTTTTTTGGGTGAAATTTGGAGGTGTGACAAATATTAATAATAATCATTATAAATAAATATTCAAATATTTATTAATAATCATTATTAGTAATGTTATAATATTATTAATATATATTATTAATAATATAACCAACTATGATATAATATAAATTATTAATATATTATTAATTCTTTTGGTTTATTAATAATATAACCATCTATGATATTAATATATAAATAAATATTAAATTATTATATATTATTAATATTATTTTTATATTAATATATATTATATATATTTCAAGTTAATTTATAGTGTGTATATAGTTAATATTTTTAATATATTAATAGATATTTTTAATATATATTATTAATACTTATTATAATATTATTAATATATATAAAATATTTTTGTGATTTTAATCATAATTAATATATTTAATATATTAATATTCTTATTAATATATAATATATATATTTCAAGTTAATATAATAAAATTATTATATATAATATTTATTTATTGATATATAAATTAATGTGATGAGTAGTGGATATAGGTAGGCGTATATCAACCACATTGGTAAATGTGGTTGTAAATCTATTTTATATACGCCTATCAGCTTATATCAACCACATTAGTAAATATAATGTGGCTGTGCTAGTTATTTTAATTTCAAATATTAAATCTCATCCGGCCATCTTAATATATTTTATTACCATGGCACACCGTGCTGTTCAAATCGGCATCCACCTCTATCCTGCATACACAAACAATATATGCAATGAACATGTATATATTGTGTTTTTACAAATAAAGATTCCATAAAATTAATAGATACCGTACCACACTGGAAGTCAGTCTTTGTAAACGTGTTTCTTCGTCACAAAGAAGATGTATAAATGGATTTCGCAGCAATAAATATTCGATAATTTTAATAGATACTCACAACAAACGGTGGTGAAATGCTCAAAAATTTTCCCTAGTCACTCCACGCTCCTCCTCTTATGGCCCATATCGAACACCTCTCCACGATAATCCAGTTTTGAACATCCGGGGTTTTGACACGACCACACCCGTTTATGCTGAGAGATTGAAGGCGTATAACTTCTGCAAGTCTTGATCTCCAACCTCGAGAAGTTATACAGATTCAGTTTCACAACGGTTGATTGAGAGAGTTAAACCTTGTGCTGCCAAAGGTGACATGAACTTCTAGATCCACGATCCAACGAAATATTAAACTGAGTAAATCCTATACTCAAGGATTGAACACTCTTTTCTCTTTTCCTGAATGACCTAGCGAAGAATCAAGATTGGTAAGTGCTGACATCATATCTTCTCATCAAGGGGGAAAGTCCTCCTCATTGCGCTGAGCACTACTCTTCAACACAATATTAAAAGGTGGGTCGTTTGATAGGCCTGGTGTATTTCTTTTAAATTTTGCTTGGTTGTGTAACCATTGGAGCTGGTGTAAACCTTGTAAGAGGCTTTTGATGCTGGTGTAACCCTTGGACACGGCTTCTTACGAGTTGATTAAAGTGCTAGAACAGGCTCCATAAATGGCTGTTAGGTTCTTATATTTTACCGCAAAATCCTTGCACCTATGACAAAACGAATGGGAGGAAACCTTTCTTTTCTTTTCGCCATCATTAATAACACAAAGAATTATTTGTTTATGTGTTTTAAGTTAGTTGAGATTTTTTTTAGGGTTATATTTTACTTTTTGTAAATAGATATTAAAAAAATGTTTTTGCAATTCTCTAAATTTGATTTATAGCCAAAAGACATAATCACTTTAAATTTGATCTAGACTTTTTTGCTAACTAGATTCATCCTCACTAACTGTACTAATAAAAATTAAATACATACAGTAATATTATACTTATAAATCTTCTCTATATTGAATAGTAAAACCTCTAAACACATAAAGTAATATTTATTCACTTTAAATTCTCGAAAAAATTCCTATTCTTATCATAGAAAATTAATTAAATCAAAACTAAAATAATAAATTCAAATATCTAAAATCTTCATAATATTATTTGTAGAGAATTGGAATTGCAACCTACCAAATATGACAGTGACATAGTAGTACTAAAACATACCAGTGCAACTAGATACCTCTGCCTGGGCCATGACGCCGCAATCAGCGATGGGCTTTGCCAGTCCTAGTGGTTGGTCCGATCAAGTATGGAAATAGTATTGCCCATAATGTCTCCAAATAGGCATTTCCCGCTACAAGACATTTACATTCTTCTCTCCATTACTTACTTGGGACTGTAACATTCTTCTCTCCATTAGGTACTTGGGACTGTTCGTCAAGGACAAGCCCAAGGGGCTCATCACCATCATAATTATAATCAACTGGTTCTCCTCCTTTGCCAAAACTGGGATTATTGACTGAGAGAGCTGCAAGGAGATTTTCCTGCTGGCAATGAAAATTGAGAATCTGTGCCTGAACAGTGGCCAACTGAGCTTGCAAGTCACACACATGCTGCTGCAGCTGGTAAATTACGCCTGCGCAACCATAGAAGGGATCCCGTAACCTCGTCCTCGCTTCATACACCATACTACTTACTGCATCATCTCTATGCTCTCTATCAATATCCTGAAATAAACATAGTGATAGTAGTATAGGCAATCTGAGCAACCATATATATATATAATTCTCTCAGAAAATTAACACAAATGAATTCATTTCTTATTGATGATATATAAATCAAAGCAACTCAATTAATTTCCTATTAATATAAATAAAATTGATATAAGAGAATAAAAAAATTTCATTGTTAGCAAAATTGTATTTAATAAAGTTATTATTAACGTAATTGTTAGGTGTTTAAAGCCAATTTTATTTATTTCCTATTAATATAAATCAAATTGATATAAGAGAATAAAAATTAAAATTGATATAATAGAATAAAAAATCTTGATTATTAGGAAATTGTATTTAATAAAGTTATTAATATAGTAATTGTTATGCAGATTCACGAGAAGACATTCAAAAGTTCACTATAGAGTTAGCTAACTATTTATATTAGTAATTACTTTTCTTCACCTATCTAGATTTTGGATTGGCTTTTGTAAATTGGATCATGAATGATATATCTATTATTTATTGTTTTATATATTTTTTTTTGCTTTTTTCATGTACAAAGAAGACTTTTTCAAGGGTGTTTATTATCTCCTCTCATTTTCTAGTTGGTTGTAGAAGGCCTAAGTGGGATGTTGGGAGAGGCCAAGCATAGAGGGAACTACACATTTTATGTATCTCTATTAAACTAAGTAACATGGTTTTTTTTGTTGATGACATTCTTATTTTCTGCAAGTGGTTGAGAGGAAATGCAATGTTGATAAATGAGGTTCTCCCCCCTTTTTGGAGCATCCATAGGTATGATCATAAATTACAATAAGCCAACTTTGTAGTATTTCCGTCTCAAAAATGCCAAGCTCCTTGGTTTGGAAGAGTATTTCCCACTTACTTTTCCCACTGTGAAAGAAGGTTTAAAATACCTAAGATTTATTTTAAAGTCTAATTCCTATAAGACAACATAATGGAACTAGATAATTGCCAAAATGGAAAAAAACGTTAAAATTATGGACAGTGCAATGGCTCTCTAGAATAGGGAGATTAGTTTTAACTAACTTTGTTCTAAAACTGGATGTTGCTCTCTTGGATTCCAAAAGGAATTATGGAAAGGATGAGGAAATTGTGTCTAAACTTTCATTAGTAAGATTTGTATGATAATTTTGTTCTTCCATGGGTGAAATGGGACTAGATTGCTCTTCTTAAGGCCCAGGAAGGATGGGGACTACAAAATTTTCCTTTCTCAAGATCTCTAGCTGTAAAAATTTGGTTGCACATTGATCACTACTTAGATTTTATGACCAGAGGGAGTACATAGAAATGCATTCATGCCCTATCCATAGATCAATGGATTCATAGTCCAAATAAGTAGAGTCACAATGCTTTAGTCATCTCGAAAGTTGTCATTTCCTCCTTTTCATTGATAGAATTTGGTCTAGTGGAAAATTGGAAATGGATACCAATCAAGAATACCTTTAGACCCATGGTTTGCAATCAATAATGAGCACATATTGGTAGTGTTAATGGCAAATTATCTATAAAAAATAGGTTAGATGAAATTGAATCATATAGATCTAATTCAAAAAAATATATGACCTCAAAGATGATTATTAGTTCAAAATAATATATGTTCTTAAGGATGGTTATTAAGCAAACCAATAGTCCTTCCTCTATATTTACCATGCACATGGAATGGTTATATAAAGTGTTAAAGGGTTGTTCATATTAAGCTAATTGAAGAAAACGATGAGCTAGTTTGGTCATTTGTTCTAAAAGTTTTCTATTCTCCAAAAATGGGAATGGGATAATCCCATCTTATTGCAGACAGATTGTCTAAGTATTATCATATAACTCTCAATGATAAGAGTCTTGAAACACTAGATACAACATATGTTTAGACTTTATGCTATAGATTTTCAATGTGATAGTATATAACCAACTAAAACAAACTTTACATGTTTTTGTTCTCTGTTTCAACACTCTAAAATATGATTCTACGTTTTAGATAAAGTACATAGTAGTCATGGATATCAATTCTTGTCATAAAAATTACCCATTATTCCCAAGAGAAAAAATAAAATTAGATTATGGGCTCAAGATCATTATGATCATTAAGCTTGCTCAAAATCATAAAACCTGAAGAAGCCTGATGATGTTACTCGCTCCAAATATTCTGTGCACAGTTGCAAACTTCTCAGTATCATTTGGTGGGAAGGAAGGAGCCAGCACACATTTTTCTCCACACCCCCTTCGCAGCGTCCGGCAACTTGAACAAGGGGTCCCCACTTTCGCTCTCCGATTGCTCTCTTTCATCTGCATCATAAAATATAGATTTATGAGATGACAATACTATGAATATGCTATGAACTAAACGACCAGACATGATCTGCAAGGCGAAGCTTATAATTATTTTGTGCACAGTTGCAAACTTCTGAGTATCATTTAGTGGGAAGTAAGGAGCCAGCAGACATTTGTCTCCGCAGCGTCTTCGCAGCGTCCTGCAAGCCCCAAAAGGGGTCCCCACTTTCGCTCTAGGACTACTTACAAAATATAGATTTATGAGATGCAAATGCTACGAATATCCAATAAACTAAACCACCAGACAAGATCTGCAAGGCAAGGCTTATAATTATTTACTTCTGACATTATAAATTTGTAGGGGCCTTCAGATACAATACTGGAAATAAACCTCAATGGTGAGTATAATCTGGGATTGAAGGATGAAGAAAGTGCGGAAGCCCTTACAGAGGTGGAAACTGGGAGCTAACGTACTTTCTCAGGGAATGTGATATCACCTACCGACGACTAGATATTAAAATGACCGTTGTTTTCTGTAAAGTTTATCCTTTTTTTTTTTAAACAGAGGCTGAGACTGACAGGCGCGCCAATGGATGATTACCGGGTGCTGGTTTGTTCACTAACCTTTTTGACCCTTCGCCACCGCCACAAATCTTTTGGAACGAATATTGGATCTTCCCCTCGCCTTGTCCAGTTGGCGCACATGCTTATTCCGCACAGAAGACCTGATTGGCAAGAGAAAAGTTGTTCGCAGTGATTGTCATGGAAGACATTCTCCTCTAAATCTATTTCTACTACTCACGGTTTATTTTACCAGCAGAGAGTCGTGGTATATTAAGAGATAATGCGGAAAGAAATTACTTGTAGTTTGTATCATTGATTGCGTTCGAATCTTCCTCCTCCTATCTATCAAATTACCATTTTGTAACTTTGATGCAGAACTTGTGTAGTTACTCCATTTTTGTTTTTTTTAAGATCATTTATTTATTTAGATATGCATTTTTATTAGGGAATTCTTGTCCTGGGTGCAGGTGTATAGAGCAAGGTTAAACCGTTGATTCCATATTTATTGGATGTTTAAATTTTAAATTACCATAAAGTACAGTTTTAAAATAAAATAGGCCAGAGGGAGAAATTAAAGTATGGTTATTTAAAAAATTTACAATTTAATAAATTAATTATTGAATTATATCTGTTTATATAATTGGTGGAAGCGAGAAGTATAATTTTTTTTTAATGAGAGGCATTTATATGGTTCTAATTAATTGGTTGGTTAATTAGAAATGTCTATAGAATTGAAAAATAATGATATATATTGATATTCACTGGACATTATTAATACAAACATATTATTAACTATACTCAAAATAAATTAGTTTCACTTAAAGGTGCAACCTGGTATGAACGACAAATAATGATATATATTGACATTTACTGGATATTATTAATACAAACATACTATTAACTATAATCAAAATAAATATGTTTCACTTAACGTGCAATCTGGTATGAAAGACATGTGTAATTATTTCTTTACATCTAAAATTGAGAGATATTTGTTTTTAAATAAAAAATAAAATATTTTTTAAATAAAAAACAATTTCTGTTGAAATAACAAATAATAAAAATAAATATATATGTTTAATTATTTTTAATTAAAACCATTATATTGCATTAAGAATCTTATTTATAGTGTTCAATTTATTGTTTTTATTAAAAATATGGTAAAAATATTCTAGTCTTACTCTCAACCATAATTAAACAATATATTTATAAATAACAAAAATTTATATAACTTTAAATAAAAAACCAAAAAAAATTTAAAAATAACATCCCAGGTATCATTTGCTACAAACCAACTTCTAACTAAACCAGCATTGATATATTATATCAGTTCCAGTTATTTTTGTTTATGTAGCTTTTTCCCTTTTAATAAAGGTATCCGACCATTTATGTCCATAAAGATATTAAGCCACATGATGTCAGCATTGTATTTTAGGTTTACTCTTGATTCATGCCATTTTATGATTCGCCTGATATAATATTGAGCTTTGGATCCATCGGCAACATGAGATAAATTTGGAACTGTCCGCTTATTTGACATTAATATGTTGATAATCCAAATTTCAGTACTCAATATAAAACTTTTCATTACTACCCAAACTTTGTTATACGTTTCCATGTGGACGCATTGGAACCCTCTGGACGTCTAGCTGTCAATTTTGACTTACGAATTAGTTGTGGTATTTTCCTGGTTCCACGCGTTGCATGATACAACGGTGTAGATGTCAGAGTTTAGATTGGATGATCATGGAGAGTGGAGTTACAAAGGTAACAACCTCCCTTCTCTCCTACGCCAACTCTGCCCATTCACACCTTCAGCTCAAGGAAAATTGATTTTGGAAGCACGAAAACCTTACTATAGAGTTTGTGGCCACATTCAACATTTGAGGATTGGTTTATAATGTGACCGACTTAAAAAAATGTACCCCACCATTTTGTTTTTCCTGTTCATCACTGTTGTTAACTTACTGTTTTCCCTAACTTGATCGAATTCTTGCTAAATAGGGTTGGTCTTTTAAATTGGAACCTTCAACCTCTAGAGCAATCGGTTTTGTTGCCTTTACAATACGTCGGCATCACGAAAAGGTTAATTACTGTGATAACTCATTAATGCAATTTCTTTTAACTATGTGTTTGAGAGTTTAATGCATCACTTTATTAGCTTTCTCGAAATAATCTCGAATCTTTGACTCGTTGCAGGGCATGCAGGGCCGCTTCTACGCTATCCACAAGTATTCGCCTTTGCAACCCTTGTGTCTTTTATATGTATATATTATTTGATAGCTACTTTCCCTAATTTCATTTTACTCTAGTTGCAGGTTTGTCACACGGCCCAATTTTTTTATTGTTGAGATTTCTTTTAATTATTTTTAGAAAAAATCTCATGTAGGTGACAACAATAGGGTTTGTTGCTAAATCGACTCCATCTATTTCTGATGAGGAGTTAATGCATCTTATATTTGTTGTGAGTGAATTTATGATTTTATTTCCATTCACAACTATAAAATGTAAGCACATAGAGGCAAATAAGCATGATGAGGAATGTGAGGTGAGTGGAAGAGATGTGCAAATGAGAAACTCTGCTATTGTATTTCTCCAGTTGTTGAATGAGATTGCTGATGCCCTGTTAGGTGGACGTAGCCCAGATTGGTTGGGTGAACCACATTAAAATCCGATGTCTTTATGTTTTTTTCTGCTGTGTGTTCTGATTTTTTTTTATTTTTTTTTAAAAGAATAAATTGATTTTGAAGTGGTGGTTTTTTTAAAAAGAATAAATCGATTTGTATCGATTTGAGTGGTGGTTCTAAAAATTAAATCGATTTTATTAAAAAGGGTGGCACTTAGAAATTGATTATATGGAGTTTATAATGTGGCATTTTTTACTAATTTGAGAGGTTTATTATATGCCATCGATTTGAAGTTCTTTAAATAAATCGATTTGGTTAATCCATTTAAAATCGATCTTATATTAAATCGATTTTTTGCATGCCATGATATTAGGGGAAAGGAATTTTTTATAAGGCAAGGGTATTTTCTAATCAAAAATTAATTTTTGATTAAAATTAAAAATTTCATTTATTAAGAGTTGCAATTGGAGATTTTTTGTGACACAACATGGCAAAAACTCAATGTTCTTGGTTTGAGATCGAGAAGTTTAATGGCAAAAACAACTTTGAGATCTGGAAAGTGAAGATGTATGATCTACTTGTGCAACAAGGCGTGGCAAAGGTGCTGATGGGAAAAGCCAAACAACCTTACACCATGACAGATAATGAATGGAGTGACTTGGATGATAGACAACTGAGCAACATTCGACTGTGTTTGGCGGATGATGTGTTGTTTAACATCGTGTCAGAGAAAACTGCTGGTGGTTTCTGGACAACTCTTGAAAAGCTGTACATGACAAAATCCTTAACCAATAGGATTCTTCTGAAGCGACAGTTGTACAGCTTGCGCATGAAGGAAGGTACGATGATAACTGATCATCTGAATACCTTTTCAAATTCAGAAACCTCCACATCAGAAGCAATGATGGTCAGAGGTCGTTCTAAAGAAAGACGCTTCAGTAAGCACAACAACTCGTGTTCAAAATCGAAAGGGAAGAAGAGTAAGGTAAAGTGTTGGTTTTGTGGCAAATCAGGACATTTGAAGAAGGACTGTTGGAAGAGACAGCAAACATCCAAAGGAGACTCTTCGACAGAAAAGAAAGAAGCAAACACGACAGATACAGGTTCGACATCCATTTCAGGTATGAGTGATGAAGTGTTATCAGTTAGTTTGTCTAATCATGATCAACATTGGCTGTTAGGTTCTGGTGCGTCAAATCACATGTGCATTCATAGAGAGTGGTTTAAAACTTATAAATCAATCAATGATGGAGTTGTTTACATGGGAAATGATGTCTCATGTAATATTGTGGGAATTGGAAGCATCCAGATTAAAATGTTTGATGGGACAAATAAAATTCTAACTAATGTAAGACACGTACCTGAACTAAGAAAAAACCTCATTTCACTAGGAGTACTAGACACTAATGGATATAAAACCTTTATTCAAGGTGGAGTAATGAAAATTTATAAAGGAATTTTACTAGTAATGAAAGCAAATAAGGTTGGAAATCTTTTTCAGTTAGAAGGAAGAACAGAGTCAGATCATGCTTCTACAGTATCTAAAAACGACAGTAATTCTATTCGTTTATGGCATCAAAGGTTGGGCCATATGAGCGAAAGAGGATTAAAAATTTTATCTGATCGTAAGTTACTTCCTAGTTTAAAATCTTCTAAGTTAGATTTCTACAAACATTGTCTGTTTGGGAAACAAAGCAAGCAAAAGTTTAAAACTGGAAAACATACTAGTAAGGGAATCCTTGATTATATCCATTCTGATGTTTGGGGTCCATCTCCTATAACCTCATATGGAGGATCGTCATATTTTTTATCTTTTATTGATGATTTCTCTAGAAAAGTGTGGGTCTACATGTTAAAGAAGAAGTCTGATGTATTTACAGTTTTCAAACAGTTTAGAGCATTAGTTGAAAACATCACTGGAAGAACCATTAAATGTTTAAGAACTGACAATGGTGGTGAGTTCACTTCAAAGGAATTTGATAATTATTGCAAGGACACTGGGATCGAAAGACATAAAACCACTGTATATACTCCTCAGCAAAACGGAGTTGCTGAACGCATGAACATGACTCTTTTAGAGAGAGCAAGAAGTATGCTTAGTAACGCCAATTTGCAGAAGGAATTGTGGACAGAAGCGGTTTCTACAGCTTTTTACTTGGTAAATCGATCACCATCAACTGCGATAGGATGCAAAATTCCTCAAGAGGTATGGAAAGGTTATCCATGTGATTATTCTAAACTAAAATTTTTTGGTTGTGATGCATATGCTCTAGTTCCGAAACATCAGCGTTCTAAATTAGATCCTAAATCAAAAAGATATATCTTTGTTGGATATGGTGATGGGACTAAGGGATACAAGTTGTGGGATCCTACTACTCACAAGATCATCATTAACAGAGATGTTAAATTTAATGAATCTTCACTTGAAAATCCAGATGTAGATGATAAATTGAAACAGGATAATGTACCTAAGCTTCAACACATTCAGTTTGAAACCAGTTCAAATATTGATGATAGTCCAGATGAACAAGTTTCAGATTCAGATCATGAACAAGTTTCAGATGCAGATCATGAACGTGTTTTAGACGCTGATCATGAAGAAGTTCCTACAGATAATAATCAACAAATTGTGGAAGTACCAGAAACATCTTTAAGGAGGTCTACGAGAATCAGACGTCTTCCTAAAAGGTATGATGATTATGTTACTTCAGTTGCTTTAACCGCTAACGATGATGAACCTTTGTGCTATCAGGAAGCTGTAGAAGGTTCTAACAGTGGTAAGTGGAAAGAGGCTATGAAGGATGAGATGAAGGCATTAGCCAAGAATGCCACATGGGATCTGGTGGAACTTCCTAAAGACAGGAAAACTGTGGGATGTAAGTGGGTTTACAAGTTGAAGAAAGGTGTTGATGATACAGAAGACAGGTACAAAGCGAGGCTGGTCGCGAAAGGTTTTTCTCAGAAAGTTGGCATTGACTTTCATGAGATATTTTCACCAGTTGTAAAAATTGTTTCAATTCGGATTGTGTTAGCATTAGTTGCTTTACTTGATTTAGAATTACAACAACTAGATGTTAAAACTGCATTTTTACATGGAGATTTAGATGAGGAGATTTACATGGAGCAACCGGAAGGGTTTGTTCAAAATAACAATAGGAAATTTGTCTGCAGGCTCAAGAAATCATTGTATGGTCTGAAGCAGTCGCCTCGACAGTGGTACAAGAAATTTGATTCTTTCATGATGAGTCAAAATTATATAAGAAGTGAATATGATCATTGTGTTTACTTTAAGAAATTAAGTAATGGAATGTTCATTATCTTAGTGTTGTATGTTGACGATATGCTTTTAGCAAGCAAAAGCATAACAGAGATCAACAGGTTAAAGGCTCAGATGGCTAGGATGTTTGATATGAAAGATCTAGGAGCAGCAAGACAGATTTTGGGCATGGAGATTTTCAGAGACAGGAGAAATGGTAAGCTGTGGCTATCACAAAAGAAGTATATTGAGAAAATACTCTTGAGGTTTGGTATGAACAATGTGAAGCCTGTTTCAGTCCCTTTTGCTTCCCATTTTAAGCTTTCTTCAAGTTTATGTCCTAACACTAATGAATAAAAGGAATATATGTCTTGAATTCCATATGCCAATGTAGTAGGTTGTTTGATGTATGCGATGGTTTGTACTCGACCAGATATTTCACATGCAGTTGGGGTTGTCAGCAGGTATATGGCGAATCCAGGAAAAGAACACTGGTCAGCAGTGAAATGGGTGTTTCAGTATCTGAGAGGCACAAGTGATTATTGTATCACTTATAACAGAAGCAGTGAATATGTTTGTGGATATGTTGATTCCGATTTTGCAGGTGATTTGGATAAGAGAAGGTCAACTTCAGGGTATGTCTTTACTCTTGCAGGTGGAGCTATTAGCAGGATGTCAAAGCTATAGAACATTGTTGCTTTATCCACTACAGAAGCAGAATACATAGCTGCTTCACATACTTGCAAAGAAGAAGTCTTGTTGAAAGGTTTGTTTGGTGAGTTTGGTAGGTTGCAGGACAACATCAAGTTATTTTTTGATAGTCAAAGTGCAATTCACTTGGCTAAAAATCCTACCTATCATAGTAAATCAAAGCACATACCTATCAAATACCATTTTGTAAGACAGGTTATCACTGAAAGGGGAGTCTCTCTTGAAAAGGTGCATACAAAGGAAAACTGTGCAGACATGTTCACAAAACCAGTTTTGTTAGAGAAGCTACGATGGTGTCTGGCTTCTCTTGGCTTGCAGAAAAGATAAAAATAATAATGGAACAGGGTATCAGGCTAATTGTTGTCAAGGTGGAGATTGTTGAGATTTTTCTTTTAATTATTTTTGGAGAAAATCTCATGTAGGTGACAACAATAGGATTTGTTGCTGAATTGACTCCATCTATTTCTGATGAGGAGTTAATGCATCCTATATTTGTTGTGAGTGAATTTATGATTCTCTTTCCATTCACAGCTATAAAATGTAAGCCCGTAGAGGCAAATATGCATGATGAGGAATGTGAGGTGAGTGGAAGAGCTGAGCAGATGAGAAACTCTGCTATTGTATTTCTCCAGTTGTTGAATGAGATTGCCGATGCCCTGTTAGGTGGACGTAACCCAGATTGGTTGGGTGAACCACGTTAAAATCT
>JAXQQM020082682.1:0-18998 GCA_034641835.2 Pinus albicaulis | reverse complement strand
TTTAGAACTAGGTCCCTTGATGATTTAGATCATTTAGATTCTGAGTCTTCACATTCATCTCCGGAAACAAGTGAACACCTTGGGAATAGAGAATCAACACCTCCTGATTTACATATTCTTCTTAACTTAGGTGTCTCTCATCCAAGATCAGCTCAGCAATCTACTGCTGTTCCATCCACTTCTGTTCATCCTTCACCCACTGTTCAAACCACTTCATTTCAGCCCACCCCACCTCTTGTCAATCCACCCCCACCACCTATCATGGCGGCATGGTATGCTCCCTTAGTCCTTCCTGTACCATTAGTCAATCTGCCACAGGAATATCAGTCCAAAATTCCGTTATATGA
Source organism: Pinus albicaulis (assembly GCA_034641835.2). Taxonomy (NCBI): domain Eukaryota; kingdom Viridiplantae; phylum Streptophyta; class Pinopsida; order Pinales; family Pinaceae; genus Pinus; species Pinus albicaulis. The sequence continues at coordinate 18,651 of JAXQQM020082682.1, read as the reverse complement.
TGCTAGCAATACTACAACAACATCACAACATGTGGACAAGATGAATGACTACTTTGACATAAATGAAATTGATGATGATTCTGTCAAGCTCAGACTATTTGCTCAAAGTCTGGGGGGAGAAGCAAGAAAATGGTTTAAAGGCTTAGCCCCTCATAGTATTAATGATCTCCAAGGCTTCCATCAAACATTATTAAACAAATGGGAAGTGAGGAAGAACCCTCTCCAAGTTCTTGCCGACTATAACAATCTCCATAGAAACCCAGGGGAAAGTGTACAGGCTTATTGTACCAGATTTAACAGTGTGTATAATGCACTTTCTCCTGAACTAAAACCTCCACAGGGCTCGGCTTTGAACAAGTTTCCTGAAGGGTTTGATGCTGACATGACCTATTCACACAGAGAAAGAGATTTTGCAACCCTTGAAGATATACAATAGGTGCTCTCTCTGTGGAAGTAAACCTTATGGAGAAGAGGGCAAGAATGAAAGCTGAAAAGAGAGTATCTTTTAGAGAGGAGTCATCATCTCCTATTACCTCAAAATCAAAGATGGAAAGAATGATGGAAGAAATGATGAAGAAAATGAGCATTCTAGAGAGAGCGCAAGCAAGTCTAAATCAAAACGCTCCTCAAAACAGAAACCAAAACCAGAATCAGAATTTAAGAAGAAATCAGCCTCCAAACAGACCAAGGGAAGACGATCAGCATATCACTCCTCCCTTTCATCAAAACTATTTAAGTGAGATTGAGGAAACATATGAAATAACAAAGGATAATGATATGAACCTATTTTGGGTAGATGATGATGACTTCGAGGTTCATTATGATAGGAAACAAGGTCTTTATACACCTTACGACGACAAAAGAGATGATAATGAAAATTATTATCAAAACATGGAAAATGCTGTCACAGAGCCTTCAAAGGAATATGAACTCAGAAGTAAATCTAATCAAAAAACCCCCAACAACAAAACCTCTGACAAACCTTCTCAAAATAACACTGCAACCAAGCCTAAAACAGTCAAACAAAAGGATAAAATAGTGGCTGATAATTCTGGTAGTGGTAAAGAGAAAGACACTCAAAATCTTGAAAAACAGAGTGCAATGATCGATAGTACCCAACACCCATACGTACTCCTATTCACAACCGTTATTGTCAGCGCTGGATAAAAAAAATCGATGAGTTGTTGTTCTTTGATAAAGGAGGTAAGCGATAAACAAGGCTGAATCCAATGCTTTAAAGAATCAAAACCTTTTCAGTCTAGAACAGGAAATCTCGAAGATCAAAATCTATGTTCCTTTGACTGAGTTAGCTGCCCAACATGTTTATAGGTCCAAAATTTTGAAGGTTTTAAACTTAGAAGACAATGAAGACACACTCAATCTTAATGATGACCAGCCAGAGCTTATTTTTGGTCCAAAGATTGAAGGAAAGTTCCAGGAAGGTCCTGTCCCTCCCTTTTATGTAAGCTTAAACATTCATGACAAAATTTTGCACAATGCTATGCATGACTCAGGTGCGTCCCATAATTTGATGCCAAAAGCTGTAATGGAAAGCCTGGGTCTGGAGATTACCAGACCTTACAAAGATCTGTACTCCTTTGACTCAAGCAGAGTTAAGTGTCTAGGATTGATTAAAGATCTCTGTGTTAATTTAGCCCAAATTCCAGCCAAATGTTTAGTCATGGATGTTGTTGTGGCTGATGTACCCCCAAAGTATGGAATGCTTTTGTCAAGATATTGGGGGGCTAAGTTACAGGGGACCATGCAAATGGACATGACCTACATGACCATCCCTATTTTCAATCAGACTAGAAGACTTTACAGGGAGTCCCACATGCAATACATAGTGACAAGTCAAGACAGGCCTCAAAAATCTCCTCTATACGCTGTAAGTACAAGCATTGATTCTTTTATCATGTTTAATGATCAAACCCTCACAGAACAAATCACTTTACCAGGGTTAATGGCTGAAACAGAGGAAGAGGAGTACAATGCTGAACTGTCAAGACAGTTAACTGTATCTGAAAATCCTAGCAAACCAAACACAGGTCTTGAACTACGAATCATCAATCCATTAAACTTAAATCTTGATAGTCAAGAGAGCAATCCTCAACCCGATGAAAAAATTGAGGAGTCAGATCATGCAAAGGACATGCACCAAACTGATAAAACTGAAAATGAGCCTCTCTGGACTATGTATTTTGATGGGTCATGCACTAGAACAAATGCTGGTGCAGGTGTCTAGATTACTAACACTGAAAACAATCATACAAAATGTATTTCATGTAAATTAAACTTTCAGTGTTCCAACAACATAGTAGAATATGAATCCCTTCTCTTAGGCTTGCATCTCTTAAAAAAGCTAGGTGCCAAGAGAATCAATGTATATGGGGATTCTGAATTAATCATTAGGCAAGTCAATGGGGAGTATAATGCAAATCACACCAGACTTAGGGCCTACAGGAATGATGTCATGGATCTTTTGAAAACATTTGAGGAGGCCAACCTGGGTTTTTTCCCAAGGAAAAGAAACATTGCAGCCCACAATTTAGCCTTTGCTGCTAGAACCTGCCCAATGCTATATGATGACACATCTAAGATTAAATTCAGACCAGCTGTCCCGGATAACAAGAAATATTGGCAGGTGTTTGATGGAGATAAACAAATAGAAGACTTCATGCAATTCAGAAATGAGTTTGAACTCCATAGATCAGATTCAGACTATGATATCAAGAACTACTGGAAGAAAAGAACATACCAGGCAGAAGAAACAGATACCAGCCTAATGGTAATAACCTTCAGATGACAGCAAACATTCATTGGTCTGGCAAAATCGAAACGGAAGGGGTGGAAATACGCATTTCTAAGGATGATAGTTTGCCCAAGGGTTTGGCCCCTCTAGAAGAATTGTTTTATTTTAATGATGTGGCCAATAAACCTAAACTGGAACCTGTAGAAACTGAAGTGGAGTAATGCAATATAGGCAGTGAGAAAAAAACCGAAAATGATCAAACTGTCCACAACTTTTCCAGCTCACATTAAACTCAAATATATAGAGTTGTTCAAAGAATTTTCTGATGTTTTTGCATGGATTTACGAAGATCTTAAGTCCTATGACACTGAAATAATACAGCACAAAATCCCTCTCAAAGAAAACCAAAAACCATTCAAACAGAAACTGCACAGAATAAACCCTGTCCAGTTACCATTGGTTAAGAAGGAAATCATGAAGATGCACGATGCTGGTATTCTTGTCCCTATTAGGTATTCTGAGTGGGTGTCTAATCTGGTGTCTGTTAGGAAGAAAACTGGAGAAATCAGGCTTTTTATAGACTTTATAAATTTAAAGAAAGCTTCGTTAAAAGACAACTACCCTTTGCCCAAGATGGATCATATTTTACAAAGGGTGGTGGGGTCTAAAATAATTTCTTTGCTATATGGCTATTCAAGGTATAATCAAGTCTTAGTCCACCCTGATGATCATTTAAAGACAACTTTTACTACACCATGGGGTACTTTCATGTATGTGAAAATGCCTTTTGGTCTAATGAATGTTGGAGCAACCTTTCAAAGAGCCATGGACATAGCATTCTCGGAAGAGTTGGGTTTCTTCATCATTATCTATCTTGATGATGTCACTGTGTTTTAAAAAACAGATGAAGAACACTTAGAAAATTTGAGAAAAGTTTTCGAGAAGTGCAGAAAGTTTGGAATATCTTTAAACCCTAAGAAAACACTATTTGGTCTCCAAGAAGGTAAACTTCTTGGGCACATTATTTCAGAAGAGGGTATAAATATAGATCCAAAGAGGATTGAGGCCATATTGCAAATCTCTCATCCTCGAAACATAAAAGAGTTGCAGTATTTTATTGGAAAGATCAACTTTTTGAGAAGGTTTATCCCCAACTTGGCTGAGCCCTTAGGAATATCACAAACATGTTAAAGAAGGAGCAAGGGGTAAAATGGACCTTGGAAGCAAAGACATCCTTTGAACTGGTAAAACAAGTATTAACCAAAACACCGGTTCTCATAAGCCCTGATTTTTCAAAAGATTTTTATATCTTCTCATTTGCATCAGAACATACCATAGCTGCTGCCATTTTACAGAAAAATCCACAAGGATGAGAGCAGCCCATTTCATTCTTTAGCAAGGCATTAAGGGATTCCCCTTTGAAGTATAACATTATGGAGAAGCAGGCTTTTGCTTTGGTAAAGGCTTTGAAAGACTTCAGGGTATACGTCCTTCTCTCACACATCATTGCCTTTGTCCCAAATTCAGTTGTTAAAGACATTCTAACACAGGACCCAGATGGTAAGAGAGGTAAGTGGATTTTTGTTATTCTTGAATATGATTTAGAGATAAAACCCACTAAGCTCATCAAAGGCCAAGGTCTAGCTAGATTAATGGCCGAGTCAAATTGTGAAGTTCTAGATATTAATATGATTAATGCTTTGGATGACCAAGAAGACTTCTCAGCTCCCATTATTGAAGACCATTTTGTGAATTCTCCTTGGTATACTGATATTGTTTATGTTTTGCTTAATCTGAATACACCTCCTGGTTTATCAAAAACAAAGGCAAGATTCCTAAAGTTAAAGGCTGTAAACTATTGCATATTTGATAAATGTCTTTATTGGAAAAATGCAAGTGGTGTATTGCTTAAATGTTTGCCTGAGTTTGATGCAGAGAAGGTTAAGCAGGAATTCCATGAAGGAGAGTGTGGAGGTCATTTATACTAGAAGGCAACATCCAACAAAATTTCGAGGGCTGGTTTCTATTGGCCTACTCTTTTTCATGATGTCCACAAGATGACCACTACTTGCCATAAATGCCAATTGTTTGAAGGCAAGAAAAAATTACTACCCCTGCCTCTGCATCCAATCACTGTTGAAGCCCCTTTTCAAGAGTGGGGACTTGAATTCATAGGAGAAATCCATCCACCATCTTCTGCCCAACATAAGTGGATTCTTACTGCCACAGACTACTTCACTAATTGGATAGAAGCCATTCCTTGTAGGCAGGACAATGATTTAGTTATCATAAAATTTATGGAGACTAACATCCTCTCCAGATTTGGCTGTCCTAACAAGATCATCACAGATAATGCAGCAACATTTGGATCAAAGAAAATGGTTGAGTTCTGTAACAAGTATCAGATAACATTGGGACACTCCACACCCTATTACCCTCAAGGTAATGGACTTGCAGAATCTTCCAACAAAATCTTAGTGAACATAATCAAGAAACTGTTGGAGGACAATAAAAAGTCTTGGCACACAAAGCTGATCCATGCACTTTTGGCTGACAGATTAACTTTAAAGAAATCTATTGGTATGTCACCCTTCCATCTTGTGTATGGTACATATGCAATTTTTCATAACAGCCTTGGTGTACCAGTTATGAAGTTAATTCAAGAGTTGCAGACTGAAGAAAATGACATGACCAGAAGAATAAATCAGACCATTCATCTTCAGCAAACTAGAGAGGAAGTGTATAACAAAGCATTGCAGAAGCAAGATAGTATCAAGAAGATCTTTGACAGAAGAGCAAAAGCCGGCAATTTCAAAATTAGGGACAAAGTTTTGAAGTGGGATTCAAGGAGGGAAGACAAGGGAAAGCATGGAAAATTTGATAATCTATGGCTTGGCCCTTACTCTATTCATTCAGTCCCTGGTAATAATGCATTTTTCTTACAGGAACTGGATGGGACAGAATTGTTTGGGGGTCCTGTCAATGGTAGGATGCTTAAGAATTACTTCTTTTGATCCATTTTATATTTTTTCCATTATGAATAGTCCATCCCCCAATGCATTCAAAGTTATGAAAAATCAAAAAATCAAAAAAAAAAAAAAAACAAAGAAAAAAATGAAAAGAGGGCAGGAATGAAAGCAAGAAAGGCAAAGCCCCATGCCAAAAAAGAGAAACAAATGCTGAAAGTGTGCAAGCTCAAATGCCACTCCTCAAGAACACACTTCTAGTTAGTCAAACTATTCAATCTTGACTAATTAGCTTTGAATTTTCTGCTGATAGGATAGTGAATTCGATTTTTCAAACTGTTCAATCTTGGCTTATCAGTAGATAGATTAGGATAGAATTGAAGGTTCAAATAAACTCAAAATCTGAACCAAATTTTCCAATAGATGATGTCTCAAAACTGATTTATATTTTGAGTCAAAGAAAGTGTAAATCTGGTTCTAATCAGCTCAAAATCTAAACCAGAACAAAAGCAAAGAAAAAGCTCAAAGAAAAAGCAAAAATAGAGTTGTGAAGAAAGGAGAAGGCCATGATGAGAAACTTTCAGATCTTAAGCCTTCCAATTTGTTTTTTAATTTTCTTAAAATAATAATCTATGTGCATCTTGCTGTTATGCCATAGATCACATCAAGTTAAACAGCTTAATCTTAACTTGACTTTTTTTAAATTTCTGTCTTAGAATTTAGAGAATGAAAGTCTGTTAGACAGTTTAATCCCAACAGACAGTAGATTAGGTAGAGAAATATTTGAGCTCAACTGTTTAATCTGAATTCAAGGAGAAATAAGCAGTATAATTAGATTAGTTTTTATGCTTTCAGAAGAATAAAATGTTGTGAAAAGAGTCTGCCAATCCAAGTGCACTCTAGTGAAGAAAAAATGTTAGATCAGTAGGATTGGGTAGGTAGAAGTTGTATTGATGAAGCCCATTTGTTCTTTCATAACTAGTATTATTTTTCAGAGAAAAGCAAGAGCAATCCAAAGGATCAGGCACAAGTCAGCATCCCAGAAGAATCAAGTCTGAATTCTTGGTGCCTTCAGGAAGGCACCATCCCCAAAGTGGAGCCACTGTTAGCCACCCATAATTTTCTTTCATATCAGTTGGTGGCTAAATGATTCTTGGGAGCCTCAAAGGAACAAATTTTACCACTAAAACTTGTTGGCTCTTTAAGTCTCTATAAGGCCTCCTGCCTTTTTCCCTCTGTTCAAAACCCTTTACTACTATTGATTCATACTTCAGAAGCCTCTGCAATCCTATAAAAATCCACAGTCAAATACTGCTGCATTCCCCTTTTTCCCCTCCCTTTCTTCCAACTTACCTCATTCTCCGCTTTCCTTTTATTCATAAAAACCCCACAAAAACATATGTTTTCCCTTTAACCCTTCACACATTCCACTTCCCAAGGTTAAAAACTCACTTTTTAACTTATCGGACCCTTTTTCCTCTGAAACATCATTGGAAATCATATAAATGGCATATTTTATGTGTTTTTGGTGTTTTAGCCCTTTCAAGCTAAGCCCTCGGGCCGTTTTCCTCCATATACCCAAGCGCCAGGACTGACCACTCAGTTCTTACGCGCTAAACCAAAAAATACCATTTTCCTCCGTTCATTTCCCTTTGAAAACCCGAAAAACCCATTTTATAAAGTTTAACGGGGAATAATTAAAATCACATGTTTTATTTCGCGATCAACCTCGATCGTCGATCTGCTCCCCAGATCCGATGGAGTGAAGCACATCTCACCAGGTGGACCCCCCCTTCTTCCGCGTCGTTCGTCAAGAAACCACCGGTTTCCATTTCGCACCACCTTCTGAGCCACAGTGGTTTTCTCCCGCCACTATTTCAAAATCGCCGTGCTATCACCTCATTTCGCGCATTAAACTTCACACCATAACCATGTAGCGGAATCCACCCCCACCGTTCGATCTGGGACTTCCCATCCGACGGCTGCCGATCGCCTCACTTGCTCGATCTTTAACGGACATGCTCGCTCGTTAACACATCCATCGCGCGTCCAAGATTCAATCTCTGCCGTTGATCTCTGCAGATCGACGACTATTATTCGTCCTCTTGATTCCATCGCCTGGTCAGACATTTTCCCACTGACTTCTCGTTGCCCGATATCGACCGTCGATTTCTGCAGATCGACGGTCCTGATTTAATATTTCTTCAACCTTTTCCATGACTGCCTAGATTTGATCTCGGCCATTGGATGATGCCATCCAATGGCCCGCGTTCCTCCACACATTCCCCAAAGCAGATTGACCTATAAACTGGATTTTTTACGTGTTTTTTGTATTTTGCAGGGTTAAGGTCATTTGTTTGTGTTTTAAAAGGAAATTTTAGACAAGGAGGGTGACGATCCTCTACGTTTCGATTTCTCCAAGGAAATCACTTACAGAGTTAGTTTCCACATCTCTTCAATGTTTCCACAGGCATTGATTCCTTTCCCTACCTGCGCAGCCCTGCACAACAGAGAAAACCGTCAAAATCAATACAGAAAAAGAGTATCAAAGATTGAAGACCAGAAATGAACCAAAACAGCAGATTAGTGGACAGATTTGTGGGGATTAAGGCTAAGACAGTTATCAAATGCCTAATCCCCAGATCTAAAACGCAGATTAAGAAAAATCTAAAGTGTTTTATCAGAAAAACCCTCCACCGCCACAAATGGAGGCGAATTGATTCCTCCCAGCGACTGCAGCGCCACCTGTGCCTCAAAGGATTCAATCAAGAACCGAATTTATTGATCAAAGTCAGATATTTTGCCTCGACATAGCCAAATGAGTTATTTCTGCCAGGAAATTAATGACAGACGGTCGGCAGAGCAACCCTATTGATACACAGAGCCTCAAAGGTCAAATGAAGCTCCCACCGAGCTAAATTCATGAGTGTAAATCATTTAATACAGAGGAACAGCTATATAGTTCCTTGTTGAGCCCCTCGAAGGCTAAGAAGACATTAATATCTATATTAATTGATTTGGAGATCTTTTATCAAATCTCACCTCCTCATTCTTCTATAAATACTTCAATAGAAGATGAGTGAAGGGTTGGTTGTTAATGTAAATTGCTGAAGCATTGTATTGTAACTGAGCTGAAGACTCTTGATTGTAGATAGGATTTCACTGGCTCTTGGAGCTCTGCTTGTAACACATAGGTTAGGTTCTGAAGAGATATGGATTAAAACACTGGATCTGAAGATTGTAACTGGTTTGAAGCATCAATACAAGCTGATTTATGGGATCCTAGTCTATGCTGATGGTGATGTTATTCTCACTCTAACTTGTATTTTTTTTCTGTTTTCAATTTGTTTCATTTTCCACTATAAATAAAAGTTTAAACAGGGTTAGGACCTACTGTATATCAGTAACCTTCTCTGGCTGAAAAACCTTTATTTAAATGTTTTCTCTCAACTGTGTTATTTGAAAATGATTTAATTCAGTTCAAGTATAGGGATGTTGGCGTTCCCTTGTCTTATTTTCTTAGCTGAATGTTATTTTTAAATGTTACTTTCAATATATGTTGTGTGAAGATGAACTGAGGAAATTAAGGCTAGCCCTGAGTCCCTTTCTTATTTGCTCAACTATTTGATTGTTTCCCTTAAGATGTGTTGAAAGCTGACTAGTTTCAAAGTACTTATCAGATCTTAGACCATTCTGTGTTATCTTTGAGTTTCCCTTTTGTTTTATATATGTTTTTCTATCAGAAGTGTATCAAAGGCTGGATAGTTTCAAAGTACTTACCAGATCCTAGTTTTTTTCTATGTTTTTCTTAAGTGCCTGGTCAAAGGCTGGCTAGTTTCAAAGTACTTACCAGATCCTGGGCTGCTCTTTGTTCTACATCTGTCATTTCCCTTTCTTATTGTATCACTCCATTCCATAAATCAAACTTTAAAGAGATCCTTAGGCATAGATGACTTGCCCCATAGAGCACTCTTGGACCTGATTGTTTCAATTAAATCCTCTTATGACTCCATAGCCCAATGGACTGAAAATCTACCATCATCTTTCTTCTTGACCGAAGCTTACTCTTTTTGCTTGCAACTTCTCACTTTTGAACCTATTTGCATATAGATCTTTCCGCCTCAAATAGCAACTATGTTCAACCATCCAAAAAACCAAACAAACCCTTGGATTTCATAACTAGCCTAATATCATTACCCTAAACTTCAAAGACAAATCCATCTTTGTACATATTGGAGAGATCCCTCTCTAGATTCAGGAGGGCTAGATCCTAGAATCCCAAAGTTGGTTGAAATGATGTTAACTCTGTGATCGGACTTTTGCCAATCTTGCCTATTACAGAGACCTAACATTTCTGGCGACTCCACTAGGGAAGAACCCCGAATCATTTTCATTTAAAGATAATCATACGACATCAGAGATTTGGTTCATAGAGCATTTGATTTATTAACCAGCTAGAGTCACCTAACATTTCTGGTGACTCCGCTGGGGAATCGAACCCAGAATCTCCAGTTAAAACCTTGAGAGTAAAAAGCATCTTTTTCAAGCACTATCAAGAAATGGTAATCATGATGAAACTTGTTTAAATCAGTGACAATCTAGGTGAACCCTAGGATTCTTATAAGTTTTATATAACCTTGAAAAATCAGCTAGCTTAGCCATAAGAGTAGACTGTCTTTGTCTCACAATAGTAGCTAATTTTTGAAGCAAAGGTAGCTTATTCTTAGAAACCACAAATAAAAATAATTCAGAAAATACCAAAAAGAATTTCAGATTGGTAGTAAAAGACTCGCTCATACATTTCACTTACCATCAGATGTGTTTTACTTCATACTCTTAGACAGAGTCTGGAAAGGGCCAGGTAGCCTCCGGATCTCATCCTCTTTTAGAGGTGACATTGTTAGCCATCAGTATTTTTTACATGTTAGTGATGACTATATCTATAGCTGAGTTTTCTAGAAACTGATTTCCTTATGTCAATATGTCATCTAGGAAACCCTGCTAAAACTTTTTTTGCCCTTCTACTTTTCAGTCCACCCCTGTCGAAATCAAAACCTCATTGTCACTATCCTATTCAGCTTCAGCCTTATTGGTCTGCTCATCAGCTTTAAGGGGAAAATCCACATCTGTTTCAAAAGTCTCCCCTATGTTAGGAAGTGGTGCTTTAAGACATTTCACCCTTGGCAATCATCAAAAAACCAAAAATCCTCCATCTGCTACAGACCAACCATGAATGACCTCCCACTCTGCAAATGAAATTGACAAATAGCCCTAAGTCGCGCCACTCACACCCCCTAGATCTCAGCACTGCATAAAACCCAATCTCAAGCTGACTATTAGGTTTTTTCACAGTGTTCTATGGTTTTCTACAAAGGCGAGAGAGAAATATAAATTTCATCTCATGAAATGTCTTGACATTTTACGATTGAAGAAACATTTTGCTTCTAAATGCTGTGGATTCAGGGAATGTCACCAAACGGCTACTCTGTCGAGACTTTACGACTCTTTCGGAGTACAAAAATCACGGTAAGAAAGCGATACCAGCATCCTTAAATAATTGGTAAATTTTCATAATACGAACCTCCTTGTTTCATGAGGGGTTAAGAAGCCTCCTTCATCCACAAGCAGAGGGCACTGGCCAGTATTGACTTTGGAGATTGCAAAAGTCCAGGTTTGCCTTTTACTGAACAGTGAAACAATATCTCCAGGTTTTATGAATGTGAGTGATGATCATAACAGGAATAGAGTTTGAAATATGCTAGCTCAAAGGAAAAAGAGTCTGGTCTGATAAAGGAGGTCATCTGAAGCTTTCAAATCATGTGAATTGTTGAACTTTAGAAAGGCATGTCATTGGTAAAAATTCCAATCATAAGCAGCCTGCTTGTCCACCAGATCAAATTGAAGAGGTGCTGACAAAACATATCACTACATAGGTAAAATAAAAGCTGTTGGTTTTTCAAAGGACACTGACCTCCATAGTCACAGAGACTATCCTTCAAATAATTTGTCATGAGATGACCAAAACAAATGATGATTTTTCAGCCACCCTCAGAGCTGTGCAGGGAGACAGTGTCACTTTGGCTAGGGTTTCTTCTAAAACACAGTGATGATTGCAAGTAGAGATGCTAGTATTGATGTTTTTCAAGTGTTCTACCTTCCATCACATCCAGGGAAAAGCTGTGTCAAACAGATTTGTCAAGCAACCTTCGGATACTTTACCTGATGAAAAGCCTCCTCCATGTATGAGCAGATGGCCAAAGCCATTGCAGGTTGTTGAAAACTGATTGATCTAAGAGACAGTGGAAAGGGACAAAGGAAGAAAGATAAAAGGTATTTACACCAGGTAAATGATAGTGTTTATGATACAAAAGTATTGGTTTTCCTATTTAAATGAAATGTCTGTCAAACTGTACCTATAGTGGAAAGGAGACAATATTGAATATATGCATGCATTGATACCAAAAAGGAACAGTTTCTTTAAAGGAAGTGGTTAAACAGTACTCCACTATCACCTGCCCAGAAGTCTAAAGGAGCTCTTTTTGAGTAAAACAGAGAAAATATGGTATGAAGGGATGCAAGCTAGAATATAGCCCTTACAATCCAAAAAGGAACTTGTTTATCACCTGGAAGCAGGAACTGACACCATGTACAAAAAAGAGCTTTTTCCAAAGCCTGCACATCATACAGCCATCAGCAGATTAAGACAGAGTCTCTGGAAATGAGTTTTATTAGCTCTGGGCAGCACTCAAAACCCATGAAGCACTTCACTATTGCAAATCCAATCAACGGACATCTACAAGATTCTATCAAAACCGAGCTTAAAAAGAGGAGGCATTTCTGCAAAGCAGGGGACAGTCAGGACATTTTATTACAAGTCATCATCCAGTTTTGAGGAATTTGGCAAGCTTGAAAAGAGATCAGCTACAATATGTCACCTGCAAAGGAGAAGAGGTAAAACAGTGGACAGAGTTAGGCTTTGGCAATGGCTCCATTACAAGAGGTCAAATGCACCAATCAAATCAAGTGATGACTGTGTATCAAAGAACCCTATTTTTTTTCTTTTTTTGAGGCAGCATTTCAAATCTTTCTGAAACCAGGGGTCCTACAGGTCTGTCTACAGGTTCATCAAGCACAAGAATGATTTGGCCTATTTTCAGTTTCTGGAGAAAGATTTTAAAACATGTTGACAAAACTAGCCATGTCCTTCAAAGAGCAAAGCAGCTTGCAGATATGTCTCTTGGCAGTGTTAGAATAGGTTATATAAGGAATAGCACTAGCATTATTGACACAAGAGCAAAGATGGTCGAAAGGTTATTGAAATAATAATTTCAATATTACTAAAGGAGGTATTTTCCCCATGAAGCAATTCGAAACACCCTGCTGTTTCGTTTTCTATAAAGAAAAATGGGAAAGAAATAACACTGTTTAAAAAATAGGCCTCGCTGTGTTAAAAGACCAACCGAGTTCTTTTGGCATGACAAGAAAAAGATGAAGGAACCGTTGAAAATGTTCGAAATATCATAAGAGTGAAATAGGAGAGTGAAGGTGTCGTTTTTAAAAGGTTCAAATGAAGCTCTGTGCCTCCATAGCACCAAAAACAAGGAAGATCTGGTCGAATTTTCAGAAGTGGCACTGTAAAAAGCCGAGCGACGCGCCTGCCATTCCGCGCGACGCGCCTGGGGGCGAATTTACAAAGGCGCCCCGTGTATGCGCGACGCGCCTGTACAGTGGCGCGACGCGCCTGTACACGCCCGACAGCCCGACCCGACAGGCCACCCGGGGGGTTTCTCTTGCGCGACGTTCTATCATTGAAGAGTGCCGCGCAGGTTTAAAAGTCTCCGGTGCTACTCAAGCTTTCCTCCAAAGGATATTACCCTCAAATTCAAGAGGTATTTCAACTCCGACCTTGAAAATCTCGAACACTAAAGTTAAACTATGTATGCCTTGGTTTGAAACCATGCTGGAGTGATAGATGTATTGTTGAAGAGGCCTATAGAGGAAAAAGTGTGTTGAAACCACTACAAATCTTTCACACCCCAGCATACAAAAACTTTCAAAACCTTTTCACCCTAGCTAAAAAAAAGGGAAGAACAGTGTTTTTGCTGTGTGAGGTTTTGAAATGTAAAGCTGTAGTAAAAAGTTGAATGTGTTATTTAAGGCACCTAAGGGAAGAAGCTGTGATTAAGATAAGGGTTTGTGTTTCACCTTGTATTTAATCAAAGACAAAGGTGTGTCATTTTTTTAAAATACCATTGGGCAAAGTTACCCTACTCAGCCACCAGACAGCTGTTCAACTGTATTTTCTGTGACTATTTTTCTGCTCTTTAACAACTCACTGCCAAGTGGATTTTCAGAAGTCATAAAAGCTTTCTTCCACAGATGACTGATATTCCATTTTGAAAAGGCCTTGATCATTTTGAAAAAGGGAAACCCTTACAGCCTTTGCTCAAGCTTTGGAGCTTTTAAAACCCTGTTACCTCCGCTTTGAAATATGAGTTTGACAGTATGTTCACAACAAGGTTAACTTTAAAATGAGCATGTTTTTGTTTAAGTAAAATGACATACACAGAGAACAGTGAAGTTTAGTGGGAGAAAGGGTTCTTGGTCAAGCAGAAGTGTATAGGTTGAAGCTCCGGAGGAAGCTTGTTCACATTACTCATAAAAAGACAGTATTCAATGTATTGTTAAGTTGGCTACTTTGTATTGCTCAAAGCTTATTGACAAAGTTGCCATCCATCCAAGCAGAGGTTTTTATAACATAACCAGAGGGTTACATTCGTAAGGCACCATTGATTGCTTTGAAGGGATAAAACTCACATAACCTCTGCCTAAAAACTTGGAAGCCTTCAAACTCTGTCATCTTTGCTCAGGATTGTTAAAGTGACTTTTTAATTGCATAAGGGCTGATTTCACATATGCAAGATCAGTGGAAAGTTGGCACACTTATACAGGGCAGAGTTTGTTAATGACTGAAAGTCTCCTTGAGCAAGGAGTAAGGTGTATTGGTTGACATCTAAGGCTTCAAGAACAGGGTGATTTTAGCACTTTCTCACAGCAAACTCTTTCTAGCAGACTGCCCCTCTTGTTCACTGTATTATTTCCTACTGTGAATTTGTTGACAGAGATTTTCCAAAGATGAACATGACACTTTCTGAAGGGCAGGTTTTTGATGGGAATTTAATATTGGAGACAGAGATATAAATGTGGTGGTTGATCTCTTAAAATTCACAAGTAAAGGGTGTTTTTCATAAAACACTGTGCACTGATATTTCACCTAACCTAAGTCTCCTTTTTCTTTCACTGTATGGTCTTTTCTATAGAAATCTGTTGACAGAGATATTCTAAGGGTGAGTAGGGCCACTTTCTGGAGAGCAGGGTTTTAATATTTGAGTTTTGTCTTGGAGACACAAATACAAGTGTTGATTGGCATCTAACAAACTCACAAGAAGAATGATTTCTTAAACACTCTATACAGGAAATCTACACAGCAGTTTGTCTCATCTTTACATATGGTACCCTATTGAGAATTTTGCCTGGCTGAGGTACATTCAAAGGTGAAGGGCTTGTTTTAAGGAGAGCAAAGGTTGTTTATTCAAAGAGACATTGTTGCAATCTATCCTAACCACATTTTTTATCTGTCCAAACAACATATTTCCACAGTTTCAATCCAGAAGGGCATTTTACATACAGTGAAGGCAGTTTGCCTCTTCCAAAGCTTGTTCAGGTCAGAATGCCTCCAAGGCAAGACCACAGGAGCGGTCCACATAAGAGATATGAGCCTATCTCCACAGAAGAAATCAATGCTCACCCATCTGTGCTTTTCAATTTCCATGAAGTAGGCTGTCTTGATTTCTGCCAGAAGATAGAAGAAGTCAAGAGTTTTTCGCCATTAACACACTTGTGCACTTTGAGATTCAAAGAAAAACACTTCCAATTGGCGGGTCTTGATTTCAAAATTTCTCCAAGGTATGTGTCCAAGGCTACCAAGATCCCGTATCATGGCGAAAAGTGGTTTAAACAAGCTCATCTTGACTTAGAGGATTATAAACCTTTCATCAAGCCTGAACATAGGGAAACTATCACTGCTATTTTCCCTTTTTCCTATCTTCTTGACAGTTATGCTCCACTGATGAAATCCATAATGAGATATTTCACTTGTGAAGGGAGGTTTAATCGAATTTATGCCTACCATGTCTGCTTGTTGATCCATTTTACCAGAAGCAGGCAACTAAACCTTCCTTACTTTTTGTCCAAGAGCATAGAGAAAATGGCATCTACTGTCCAAAAGAAGACTCCACCTCAGCAAATCCCTTCTCTCTTTCATCATTCCTTGATCAAGATTATCTTCTTACACCAGCTAGAGAAGAAAGGGGTTTCATGGGATTTATTCATCAGCCATTCAGATTTTGCCACTCTCCCTCCTGTTCATGTGTCTCCTACTCAGCTTGTCCATCGCCCAGTGCCTTTGTCTAGTAGGCCTACACCTAGAAGACTCAGAATGACTACTGGGCAGCCAAGTCAACAGGGAGAAGGAGAGGGCAGTGAACAACAGGGAGAAGGAGAGGGCAGTGAACAACAGGGAGAAGGAGAAGGCAGTGAAAGGCAGCAGTTGGATGTTGAGGGACAGCAGCAGTTGGATGTTGAGGGATAGCAACAGTTGGATATTGAGGGACAGCAGCAGATACAGGATGAGGGACAGCAGTAGACAGCAGTTGAGAAGCAGCAAGTTGAGTAGGAAATTGAAACACCTTTTGAGCCACAAACCGGACAAGATATTGAGGAAGAACAGCAAGCTAAAGCTGTCACCTTAACAGTAACAAAGATTGTTCCTATCAAGAGGAAATTGCCCAAAAAGACACCTTCTAGCTTGCCAAGGAGGAAAAGCGCCAGATTGGTTTTCAAAGGCAAAAGCATAGTTGGAGAAAGTGCCAAGCATGGAGGTGAATTAGCTGTCATCCCTATCCCAAGCGATGACAGTGATAATGAGGCCCGCATCCTTGAAAACCTCCTCATTCACAAAGAGGGGCAAATTGAGGTATTACAGGAAGATCTTCAAAGGGCGAGGAATTTCAACCACTTCTTGGACGTTGAAAACAAACAGATGAAGTTTCGTGCAGCTATTCATGAGGCAAGGGCAATTAAGTATAAGAAAGAGGCAGAAAAGGCACAAGAAAGAATTGAAGAGCTCATTGGTGAGTTTGAGGATGAAGAGGAGGAAGACCAGCCTAGGCGGAAGAGGCCTAGGACCATCGGGCTTAGAAGAGCCTTGGAAAAGTAGAGAGCAGAAGAACAAGCCCATTTCCAAGCCTTTCCTCTCACTGCCCTCCTTGAGCAGGAAATTGAGGAAAACAAAGAAGCATGGCTTGAGAGAGCTAACCAGCATTTGGAATGAAGCTTGAGAGGGCGAACAGGGATCTTGAGCTGCAAAGAAAGAGGACTCATCACTTTCAGAAGCTAAATCAGTTTGCCCGGCGCAAACTAAAGGTAGGACAAGAGAAATTGAAGAAGGTGAAAGGGAAGCGCCTAGCACGGAAAGAAGGGAAAAGCATATCAGCCCTCGATATTTTGGCCTCAGCTTCGGAGCATGTTGCTATGGACCCTTGAGGGTCATGCATGCCAATTTTGGGCCTTTTTCGACAACTTTTTGTTTTTTGGCATTTTTTGGGTTTTTGGTCGAAAACTCATAATTTCGCCATTTCAGTTTGAGGAATTGTCAAGGGAGGAGGATGACACCGATAGATGCTATAATTCTATGAGCAGGTCTCCAGCGATTTTCAGGGCATTTGGAGATCATTCGCCCCCTCAAATTGGCGAAAAACACCTTCTTTTTGCACGTTCTGCCCGCCATATCAGCAGTCTGCTATTTTCTGGGTTTTTACACACAGGTACAGTTTTGGATGACTTCCGGGCCTCATATTGAGTTGGTTTCAGTTGCGCCGGAAAGTAGACACAGAGAGATTTCCAACGAGCTATCATGAGCCTCGTTTCGACATCAGGAAGGCTGCCATTTGCATCCAGCAAGTCAGGGGACCTTTTTCAGGCATAAATATGAAGTATTTTTGTAATTTTTGAACCTCAAAAATATGCTTTTCCCAAATGTGCGTTAAGCTATTTTTATCCTTGGGAAATGATGTAAAGTCAATATAATTTCCATTTTTAGCAGTTTTTTAGATATTTTATGGGATATTTTGTGCCTTGGGCTTTGCAAAACCTCAAGGACAAATTTAGATATTTTGACTTGGCCAATGGGATAGCTAGTTGCTCCATGAGGTTTTCCTCCCTCAAGCCTATTTATTCCATGGGTTTCATTGTAAATCAGAGGCTGAACTTGAGAGAAGAATTAATACATTGATCATATGAGCTTTGAAGAATACACTTGTGTTATGATTTTTGGACTGCCTCTTGGATGCTTTTGAGGAATGATGAAGGATTGTTGATGGATTCCATGACATGGTAGAATGGTATAGTGTTTCTTGATATGTTTTTGTCTTCTAGTTTTCATTCATAATACATATCTCTTGCTGCTATAGATCAGTAGAGATTGATTTTGAGATACGACCATGGAGGCACCTCAAAATCCCTGAATCTTCATAGCTTGATGTTTTCTTCTTCCTTAGTTATGCTAAAGCATTCTTAGCTGCTCTTTAGTAACTTAAGGTATTGTTGCTAAGTTTTATTCATAAGTTCTATGTATGTTGAGTAGGATGTATAGTTTTCCCTACCTACCTATAAGCTGCTCATAGTTCTGTCCATAAAACTTTCTCTTTGACTGATTTGTTGATCATCTTGTTGAACCAAGGAGGCCTAGTCCCGATCTAGCCCTTTGCCTAAAACTATGAAAGCTTGTTTGTCAAAGTGCCCAATGACTTAGAGACTATGTTTAGGCATTCCGGCGTAGTTTATGAGTTGTTAGTTTGTCTTATGTGTTTTTCC
>JAXQQM020065663.1:0-62284 GCA_034641835.2 Pinus albicaulis | reverse complement strand
AATGGTATCGGAGCACTAGTTATAAAAATTGGGCTGTCAATTTTGTGCTCATTACGTATTTCATATTTTGGTTTTTTTTAAGTTTTATAAACTCTTGCTAATCTGTGTTGTAAGTGTATACAGTTGAAATGGCTAAGGTGAAGGGATTTATGTGGATTTGTGGGATGAGTTTGCTACTCCAGATCCCAATGCCCCGGTACTGGCTATGTTGCACAGGATGCAACGAGAGTTGGCTGAATTAAGAAGCCAAAATGACATGTTGTCATCAGCCAGTAAGGAGCAGGAAAATCTCATCAGAGAGCTAACTTCCCGGAACAGCCAGGAAGGTTCTGGAAAAAGAAAGATGGATGAATCTGAGGATGAGGATGCAGCTAGAAATCAACATAAGCAGAAAAGAGAGTTGCAGGGAGAATTTAGAAAGATCAAACCTCCCTCCTATGATGGGGAGAAGGAGGAGGATGATGAAGCTTGGTTGCTGAACATGATCAAGTATTTCGAAGTCTATGAATATGAAAGCAATCTGAAGGCTAGATTAGCTGTGTACCAGCTACAAGGAAAAGCTACACTCTGGTGGGAAGAGACAAAAATGGTGCATGCCATTGATGAAAAGACGGTTACTTGGGAAGATTTTCAGACTAAGTTCAAAAGTCGTTATTTGAATGAACGTTATTATGACGATAAAGAAAAAGAATTCCATGAGCTTAGGCTAGGGCAGCTCACTATTGATGAGTTTGTCACTAAGTTTACTAATCTACTGAGGTATGTCCCTTACATTAGGGAAGAAAAGGCAAAAGTGCAAAGATTTTTAAATTGCTTACCTACTGTGTACAAGGAGAAAATAGAGTTTGACAACCCAAAGACCATGGATGAAGTTGTTAGAAAAGCAAGACTATGCTATCAGCAGTTTAAAGCTAAAGCTGAACAAGGGAAGAGCTGGTTGAACAAAGGTGAGTTCAAAGGTAAAAGACCAAAACCAGCATATCTAAGAAATTTTGGTAGAGATCATCAGCGGAAAAAATTCAATAAACCAAGAGAAAGTCAAACTGCTCAGTCCCAAGTGGCGTCAAAACCAGTAGAAGGGAATAACAAAAAGGAAGGGACAGTCAGAATGAAGGAACCTCTGAAATGTTGGGGCTGTGGAGAACCCCATATGATGAGGGACTGCCCCCATCGAAATATACACATGATCAGCAGAGAGCGAGAGGCAACAACAATAAATGACATAGCCAGAAATATACCAACTATCAGTGCAGCATTGGAAAATCGGCAAGCAGAACATCAAGCAACCATGGTGGAAATGGAGGGTAAGATTTCTGACCTACCTGTTACTGTTTTGATTGATCCAGGTGCTTCTTTGAGTTACATTAGTCCTAGAATTGTAGAAAAATGTAAAATTAAACCTGAAAAATTTCAGCAGTCATGGTTGGTACAGCTGGCCACTGGAACTAAGAGAAAAGTCACTCATAAGTTGCCCAAAACAGCAATACAATTAAATGGTTTTTCAACAGAAGTAAACTTGAACATATTGCCATTAGGATCCTATGATCTGCTGATAGGAATGGATTGGCTGGAAAAGAAGAAAGCCCTGATGAACTGCTGGGATAAAACCCTGCATTGTGTAGATGAGGAAGGGAAACCTTTTTCACTAAAAGGGAAACCAAAACCCATTGTAGTAAGACAAATATCAGCCTTACAATTGAAAAGAACAGCTAGAAAAGGATACCAAGTCTATGCAGTGCATGTAGAATAAATAGAACAGCAAACTGAGGAAGAGTTACTGGATGCTATACCAGTCATCAGAGAGTTTAAGGAGGTTTTTCCTAAGGAAATACCTCATCTTCCCCCCAAAAGAGAGATTGATTTTTCTATAGATCTGGTGCCGGGAGCTACACCTGTTTCCCACGCCCCTTATCGGATGAGTTCGCCAGAACTGATGGAGCTGAAGATGCAGCTGCAAGAATTATTGGATAAGGGTTATATTAGACCAAGTGTGTCTCCATGGGGAGCACCTGTGTTATTTGTTAAAAAGAAAGATGGAACTTTTAGGATGTGCATTGACTATCGTCAACTAAAAAAGTTGACCATTAAGAATAGATATCCACTTCCTAGGATTGATGATCTTTTTGATCAAGTGAGAGGAGCTTCAGTCTTCTCCAAGATAGACCTAAGGACTGGGTATCACCAGCTCAGAATTAAAGAAGAAGACATCAGCAAAACAACATTTCGAACCAGGTATGGGCATTACGAATTTGTAGTCCTACCTTTTGGTTTGACAAATGCCCCTGCCACCTTTATGTGTCTGATGAACAGTGTGTTGAATAAGTATTTGGACAAATTTGTTCTGGTGTTCATTGATGATATCTTAGTCTATTCTAAAGATGAAGATGAACATAAGGAACATTTGAGAATAGTGTTGCAGACTTTAAAAGAAAACCAACTATATGCCAAGTTTAGCAAATGTGAATTTTATAAAGATTAAATTCAATATCTAGGTCATATTATTTCTAAAAAAGGGTTGGCAGTTGAACCTGAAAAGGTCAAAGCTATTAAAGAATGGCCAGTCCCCACTGATGTTTCAGCAGTAAGATCATTTATGGGAATTGCAGGCTATTATCGCAGATTTGTGGAGAGATTTTCTGCTATAGCAAATCCCATAACCTCATTACAAAGGAAGGGTGTTAAGTTCGTGTGGACTGAGAAATGTCAAAACAGTTTTGAACAATTGAAACAAAAACTTATTTCAGCCCCTATATTAAAAATTTCTGATCCTGATAAAGAGTTTGTTGTATGTACAGATGCTTGCAGAGAAGGGCTGGGAGGAGTCCTATTACAGGAAAATTCAGTCATTGCCTATGAATCTAGGAAACTGAAAGTACATGAACAAAATTATAGTGCATATGATTTGGAGTTTGCAGCTGTTATTCATGCTTTAAAAATGTGGAGGCACTATCTGCTTGGGAAGAAGTTCACATTGATGACTGATCATATTAGCCTCAAATATTTTTTCTCCCAAACTGACCTGAATGCAAGACAAGCCAGATGGCTATCTTTTTTAAGTGAATTTGATATGGATATCAAGCATATCAAGGGGAAGGAGAATAAAGTTGCGGATGCGTTAAGTCGAAATGCTAGTCAAAATTTAAACAACATGGGAAGTAGTGGTCATATGGAGATAGAAGAATTGGTGGGAAAAGCAGCAACTCAAGATCCCAATTATGAAGCACTTTTGGTGAAACTACAGACAAGGGGTAAAACTGATTTCACTCAAAACTAGCAAGGGCTGCTCTATTATAAAAACATGTTGTATATTCCAAATATAGATTCATTGAAAAGAGAAATACTAGATGAATATCACAAACAGCCCTATGCAGGACATCAAGGATACCAAAAGATGTTAACAGCCTTGAAGAAGAAGTTGTTCTGGCCAGGAATGAAAATAGATGTGGCAGAGTATTTAAGTAGACGTATGCAATGTCAGTTAGTCAAAGTTGAGCATCAACACCCAGCAGGGCTTTTAAATCCCCTGCCAATTGCAGAATGGAAATGGGATACAGTTTCCATGGATTTTATAACAGGAATACCCAAAACCAAATACCAACATGATTCAGTAATGGTGTTAGTAGACACTTTAACCAAAGCTGCTCACTTTATACCAGTCAAATCTACTTTCGGAACAGCTCAAGTAGCAAATGTTTTCCTGAAGGAGATAGTAAGGCTTCACGGGGTGCCCAAAGTAATTGTCTCAGATCGAGATGCTAAGTTTACAGCAGCGTTTTGGAAAGGATTGTTGGGAGGGATGGGTACAAAGTTAAATTTTAGTACTGCCTATCACCCTCAAACTGATGGGCAAACAGAAAGAACAAATCAAATTTTAGAGGATATGCTGAGAATGTACGTGATGGATAGGCCATCAAAATGGGAAGAGTATCTGCATTTAGCTGAGTTTGCCTATAATAATAGCTACCAATCCTCTATTAAGATGAGTCCGTTTGAGGCACTTTATGGGAGAAAGTGCCGCGCTCCCTTGAGTTCGAGTCAACCAGAGGATAAACTGGTATTGGGACCAGATGCACTACAAGAGATGGAAAAAATTGTCAAGCAAATACAGAGAAATATCAAGACAGCACAAGATCGACAGAAGAGCTATGCTGATAAGAAAAGAGTGCATCGAGAATTCAAAGTAGGGGATCATGTGTATTTGCGCATCAAACCCAAAAAGAGCACACTTCATGCAGGAAGCGGTGCAAAACTGGCTCCTAGATATTGTGGGCCTTTTGAAGTTTTAGAAAGGGCGGGACCAGTGGCTTACAAGCTGGCCTTACCACCCCATGTTAGAGTGCATAATGTGTTTCATGTTTCATTATTAAAAAGATATGTGCATGATGCTTCTCACATAGCTGATTGTAATGTTGTACAGGTGGAACCAGAAGGGGAGTTTCTGCCAGAACCGCTTCAAATATTGGAGCGGGAAGAAATTGAATTGAGAAACAGAACAGTGGCCAGAGTAAAAGTGCAGTGGAAGCACTTTACTGCTGAAGAAGCCACCTGGGAAAGGGAAGCTGAAATGATGGAGAAATATCCATTTTTGTTTAAATGAACTTCAGTAGTTGAATAACAACACCGAGGACGGTGTTTATTTGCAGAGGGGGAATATGTAACACCACCAATTTGTGTGTTGAATTTTTAAAGTTAGACATTTGAACTTTAATCCTAAGGGGGTGGACCCCAAGGGATGAGTATGGTGTGAATGTATTTGCATATTTTATTTGAGGAAATAAATAAAATGATTGTGCATTTTGACCAAAAAGAGAAATTGAGATCACTTGCCAAATCCATGAGGATGGATAAGGCAACAAATCCCCAAAAATCTTTCAAAAATCCTTGAAAGAAATTAATTTAGATTTGACGAGGAATCTAAATTTCCCCAATGAAGAGGAGTAGTTGGGAAGAGGTGAGAAAAAGCTGGAAAAGCTGAGGAAAAGCTTAAAGCAACTTTAAAGAATCCCAAAATGGGAAGCCTAGGCTAAACAGGAAAGAAAGCATCCTGCTATTCTGGACGTAGAATTAGAAACATGCTTTGGGGAATTATGAGCTTAAATAAGCTGCTCCTAGGCAGATCAGAGGTTGATCTGTTCTAGGAGGTGATCTCTACTCGGGGGTGAGTCCTGGGAGATAAAGAGGACTCTAAGGTTGGGAGGTTGGTCATTTGCAGATTGTGGTATGTTCTGAAGTTTTTGTTATTCTAATTTCTGATGGTATCAATTGGCTACATATATAAAAATAAATTAAATGGTGTGTTTGATGTTAGTACTACATTTAACAAAATCTATTTTTAGGCATTCACCTTTTTGATTTTGTTTAGTTGTAGACCAGTTAGCCATGGAGTAGAAACCTCCAGAAACGCTAAACCAAAGATGGTTTAAATCTGAAGGTACTTAGTCTCCATAGAATTAAAAAAAACTGAATATTAACTTACTCCCTATATAATTACAATGTTGAAAATTTATGCTGGCATGTAAAGGGAAAATTATATTAGTAGGCCTGAAGTTATAAGACATCATATAAGAAAAATCAAAGATGTTATGGTATGTAGGTATGCTGACATTCTTAGCCTGAAAAAGAAGCTCTAATTTACATAAAGGCTATATCATTTCTATCATTTAGAGTGCATATTATCTATAGAAATCTATCTCTAATCTTTGAATTAAACATCAATAGTCAAAGACTGAATCCATAATTTAAGTATACTACTCAATGATTATGGAATACCTATACACATATATATGTATATATATACCTGTGATAAATATGCTCCTACGTATGCTAGAGAATATTGTAGCAGAATTGAAAATTTCTTGGAATCAATGGTAGAACATAAAGGCTTTGGACTATTAACTCAACCAATTGCTATAGGATCAAATATTTCAAATCTATAGACATCTCATAGCATGTATATGTTTAGATATTGAAACTCTATATTCACTTACAACATTGAACCAATTACCATAATAGAAGTTTTAAACTATGGTGAGGCATCGCTAATAAAACTTTATGAGTATATGTAGTTCTCTCTCCAAGCTCAACAAAGCATAAAAGCCGCGCACTAAAATTATCACAATACACATATATGACTTTATTTCCAAATAAATATAAAGGCCATGAGGGTAATCGTGACCTATTGGAGTCCACGATTTTAAAAGAGTATTATTGGTGAATAAGAACTATGTGTACATACTATATTACTTTTCAAAATATAACGCACAGTCAAAATTAGGTTAAACCATAGCGACGACTCCACGGTTATACAGTGGGCTGATACCAAATTTCACACTCGAATAGTACTTCTCTAATTATTCACGGCAATTAGGGCTTTGGTGAAATATGATAGGCGATTAACGTATTTAACAACCAGAGTATCTCTCAACCCTATAATATAAACCGACGTATACATACCTACCCGTCGTATGGATTTTATGCCCACTACGATGTAATACGAGGAGAAGACGTGTACATAACCAGAGAAGAAAAATTTGCATACAGAGTAAATAAAAATCTGAACCGCCGCAAAGAAACCCTGACTGCGTAAACGACAGGACGGTATAGAGGCACGGGGAGATATAGAATCCGAGCGTGCCACCAGGCTAGTCAGGGTGAATGAGATTTCACACTGTTAGCAAACACAGAATATAATATGGCGTATGCGGGTTCGGAGAAGAAGTTACCGAGGGAATGATTCAGTTCTTCCACTGGTGAAATTTCGAAGGCAAGATTGCCAACGACAGCGAAAGAGGCAACCCAGTTTAAGCCAACGACCAGAACGCTACCTTGACTTATCTAGATGAATAAAGCCTGCACAGGTTGCCATAAAATCAATGATGATAGCGAATAACCCTCGATTTGTAAAACAGAAACCAATAAAATAAATGGGTAACATATGACTGAGAAGGAGAGCAAACCGAAAGGAGGGTTTCCCACTCCTTCGACCCTTTTTCAACAGAGAGATAACCGGATTAATGTATCATGAAA
Organism: Pinus albicaulis; assembly: GCA_034641835.2. NCBI lineage: Eukaryota > Viridiplantae > Streptophyta > Pinopsida > Pinales > Pinaceae > Pinus > Pinus albicaulis. The sequence continues at coordinate 55,258 of JAXQQM020065663.1, read as the reverse complement.
TAGTTAATATAGTGTAACACGATAGCCCGATAACCAGGCGGAGGCCATCAACGTGGAGCAAGACGAGCCCTGAGACTCGGCACTGGGGAGAAGGATATCAATAAGAGCAGGGTTTGGTGGGACGACCGGAGGAAAGCATTCCCTGGGTGTTAAACATTTCGATGAAACCCCATCCCAGAAACCCTGAGACCTGCTCTCTCTCTGCACAAGAATTTCAACAACGATTAAATACTGCAGAGATTAAAAATATAAAAGAAAGAAAATAAATGCAGAAGATAAATAACTACCGAATGCTACGCATGAATTATCTCTCCTGTATACGGGAGTAATATTCCTGTAGCAGACCCATTGACAGGGGATTTCCCTCATTGAACGAGTGGGTAGGAAAACACCAGCATCCGAACACGAATGAAACTCACTAAAATCAGAGTGAGATAAATAGACGATAAGTCGCGAATGGAGAAAGGTTGGTAGGTCGCCAAGGTCAGTGAAAGGGTATGAAAAACCCTAATTGCACTGCACTAGATGGCAGGATATCCCAAATTTGATTTGGGAAAACCAGTCGGCTCATTGACAACTCGGTACTGGGTGAAGTGTAAGAGTTGAAAACTCTGTATTAAACGGCGGTAGTCTGGCCGCAAGGTACTGAGCCAAGTATGAGTACAACGACAGCGCAGCATATAGTAGACGAGCGGAGACATAAATCTGTAGATGTCTGCGTCGGGTACGCCAACTCCTGCTGGAGACGCCGTCCCTGCACCACAAACAATCGAATAAACGTATTGAATTTCACACGGTAAATCGGAAACATGATCGACAAAGTGAATAGAAATTTCATAGCCAGAATAATCACTGTCGGTGGTGACGTGCATACGGGTCTAACCTATGAGTTAACACGGCGAAAGAAAGATATATTTCAACTGGTATCACGAAACTGAGACCTCCGGATGACGCGTGAGGAGAGCTTCAACTACTCTCATAGCCACCTATCCACCACGTTGACGTGGCTCGACCCATAGGCGAAACTCTGTCATGAACGCCAAGGGTCTCGTCGCCGTGAAACCTGGGTCACACGTAGCCATGCTAACGCGTCATGATGACAGTCAATAAGGTTCGTAAAATAGAAATCAATTCTGTATAATAGCGGTGGAATACGATTAGGTCATGTTGTAGAATGGAATAATGATACGATTAAAGTTAAAAACCAAAAAGAAGTTTATTATAATCATAAACAAATGGCCGCCCTCGATACCACAGTGCGGCATGGTTCGGATATACATATAGAATATATATTTAGATATATCAACTTTAGTGACAAGAGGTTTATACATATGTGATACGTGTATCATGATATGTCATTAATGTAGGTGGGATCTATAGGCGTGTATATAAAATGATATGTATAATGACATGTTTACATATACATGGTTAACGAAGGTTGGGATATATATGTGTTGTATATAAAATGATATATATAGGTGGGATGTATATCAAATGATATATATATATATATGTTATATATATAAAAAATGATATATATATGTGTGTTTAACAAAGGTAAGAGGTTATGAATGGTATATATATATAGTGATATATATGTATAGGAGCGAATGAAAGATATGAGCAAAAGGGGTATCGTCTCTACATACAAGGGGAACCATATTTATATGGGTGTAATTTATATGGGAAATTTTATTAAGTTTAAAACCAAAAATACAGTGCATTATAGTACCAGGAGGTAGGAAAGTTAAGTATATACGTATAAGTGGTTGAAGGCAAAGTAATGGTAATGTCACTATTTTAACAAATAGAACTATTAGAAGGTGAGAGAACAACCCTTATATATCTGGTAATGGAAAAAAAAAAAAATTGTGTAGTGGAGGTGTTACAAATGGTATCGGAGCATTGGTTATAAAAATTGGGCTGTCAATTTTGTGCTCATTACGTATTTCATATTTTGGTTTTTTTTTAAAGTTTTATAAACTCTTGCTAATCTGTGTTGTAAGTGTATACAGTTGAAATGGCTGAAGGTGAAGGGATTTATGTGGATCTGCGGGATGAGTTTGCTACTCCAGATCCCAATGCCCCGGTACTGGCTATGTTGCACCGGATGCAACGAGAGTTGGCTGAATTAAGAAGCCAAAATGACATGTTGTCATCAGCCAGTAAGGAGCAGGAAAAGCTCATTAGAGAGCTAACTTCCCAGAACATCCAGGAGGGCGAAGGTTCTGGAAAAAGAAAGATGGATGAATCTGAGGATAAGGATGCAGCTAGAAATCAACATAAGCGGAAAAGAGAGTTGCAGGGAGAATTTAGAAAGATCAAACCTCCCTCCTATGATGGGGAGAAGGAGGAGGATGCTGAAGCTTGGTTGCTGAACATGATCAAGTATTTCCAAGTCTATGAATATGAGAGCAATATGAAGGCTAGATTAGCTGTGTACCAGCTACAAGGAAAAGCTACACTCTGGTGGGAAGAGACAAAAATGGTGCATGCCATTGATGAAAAGACAGTTACTTGGGAAGATTTTCAGACTAAGTTCAAAAGTCGTTATTTGAATGAACGTTATTATGACGATAAAGCAAAATAATTCCATGAACTTAGACTAGGGCATCTCACTATTGATGAGTTTGTCACTAAGTTTACCAATTTACTGAGGTATGTCCCTTACATTAGGGAAGAAAAGGAAAAAGTGCAAAGGTTTTTAAATTGTTTTCCTACTGTGTACAAGGAGAAAATTGAGTTTGACAACCCAAAGACCATGGATGAAGCTGTTAGAAAAGAAAGATTATGCTATCAACAGTTTAAAGGTAAAGATGAACAAGGGAAGAGCTGGATGAACAAGGGTGAGTTCAAAGGAAAGAGACCAAAACCAGCATACTTAAGGAATTTTGGTAGAGATCATCAAAGGAAAAAGTTCAGCAAACCAAAAGAAAGTCAAACTGCTCAGTCCCAAGTGGTTTCAAAACCAGTAGAAGGGAACAATAAAAAGGAAGGAACAGTAAGAATGAAGGAACCTCTGAAATGTTGGGGCTGTGGAGAACCCCATATGATGAGGGACTGCCCCCATCGAAATATACACATGATCAGCAGAGAGCGAGAGGCAACAACAGTCAATGACATAGCCAGAAACATACCAACTATCAGTGCAGCATTGGAAAATCGGCAAGCAGAACATCAAGCAACCATGGTGGAAATGGAGGGTAAGATTTCTGACTTACCTGTTATTGTTTTGATTGATCCAGGTGCTTCCTTAAGTTACATTAGTCCTGGAATTGTAGAAAAATGTAAAATTAAACCTGAAAAATTTCAGCAGTCATGGTTGGTACAGCTGGCCACTGGAACTAAGAGAAAAGTCACACATAAATTGCCCAAAACAACAATACAATTAAATGGCTTTCCAACAGAAGTAAATTTGAACATATTGCCATTAGGATCCTATGACTTGCTGATAGGAATGGATTGGCTGGAAAAGAAGAAAGCTCTGATGAACTGCTGGGATAAAACCCTGCATTGTGTGGATGAGGAAGGAAAACCTTTTACACTAAAAGGGAAACCAAAATCCATTTCAATAAGACAAATATCAGCCTTACAATTGAAAAGAACAGCTAGAAAAGGATACCAAGTCTATGCAGTGCATGTAGAAGAAATAGAACAGCAAACTGAGGAAGAGTTGTTGGATGCTATACGAGTCATAAGAGAATTTAAGGAAGTTTTTCCCAAGGAAATTCCTCATCTTCCCCCCAAAAGAGAGATTGATTTTTCAATCGATCTGGTACTAGGAGCAACACCTGTTTCCCGAGCACCTTATCGAATGAGCCCTCCTGAACTAATGGAACTGAAAATGCAATTACAGGAATTGTTAGATAAAGGGTATATAAGACCAAGTGTATCTCCTTGGGGAGCCCCAGTTTTATTTGTGAAAAAGAAGGATGGAACTTTTAGGATGTGTATTGACTATCGTCAACTAAATAAATTGACCATTAAGAATAGATATCCACTTCCTAGAATTGATGATCTTTTTGATCAAGTGAGAGGAGCTTCAGTCTTCTCTAAGATAGACCTCAGGACTGGGTATCACCAGCTCAGAATTAAAGAAGAAGACATCAGCAAAACAACATTTCGAACCAGGTATGGGCATTACGAATTTGTAGTCCTACCTTTTGGTTTGACGAATGCCCCTGCCACCTTTATGTGTCTGATGAACAGTGTGTTGAATAAGTATTTGGACAAATTTTTTCTGGTGTTCATTGATGATATCTTAGTCTATTCTAAAGATGAAGATGAACATAAGGAACATTTGAGAATAGTGTTGCAGACTTTAAAAGAAAACCAGCTATATGCCAAGTTCAGCAAATGTGAATTTTATAAAGATAAAATTCAATATTTGGGTCATATAATTTCTGAAAAAGGGTTGGCAGTTGACCCTGAAAAGATAAAAGCCATTAAAGAATGGCCAGTTCCCACTGATGTCTCAGCAATAAGATCATTTATGGGAATTGCAGGCTATTATCGCAGATTTGTGGAGAGATTTTCTGCTATAGCAAATCCCATAACCTCATTACAAAGGAAGGGTGTTAAGTTCGTGTGGACTGAGAAATGTCAAAACAGTTTCAAACAATTGAAACAAAAACTTATTTGAGCCCCTATCTTAAAAATTGCTGATCCTGATAAAGAGTTTGTTGTATGTACAGATGCTTGCAGAGAAGGGCTGGGAGGAACACTGTTACAGGAAAATTCAGTCATTGCCTATGAATCTAGGAAACTGAAAGTACATGAACAAAATTATAGTGCATATGATTTGGAGTTTGCAGCTGTTATTCATGCTTTAAAAATGTTGAGGCACTATCTGCTGGGGAAGAAGTTCACCTTGATGACTGATCATATCAGCCTCAAATATTTTTTTCCCAAACTGACCTGAATGCAAGACAAGCCAGGTGGCTGTCTTTTCTAAGTGAATTTGATATGGACATAAAACATATCAAGGGGAAAGAAAATAAAGTTGCTGATGCCTTAAGTAGAAATTCTTGTCAACATTTAAACAGCATTGGGAGTAGTGCCCAGATGGAGATAGAGGAATTGGTGGGAAAAGCAGCAACTCAAGATCCCAACTATGAAGCACTCTTGGTGAAATTACAGACAAGGGATAAAACATATTACACTAAAAACCCACAAGGGCTGCTCTATTACAAAAACGGGTTGTATATTCCAAATCTAGAGTCATTGAAAAAAGAAATTCTAGATGAATATCATAAACAGCCCTATGCAGGACATCCCGGATATCAAAAGATGTTAACAGCCTTGAAAAAGAAGTTGTTCTGGCCAGGAATGAAGAGAGATGTGGCAGAGTATCTAAGTAGGTGTATGGAATGTCAACTGGTCAAGGTTGAGCATCAACATCCAGCGGGTCTTCTAAACCCTTTGCCAATTGCAGAATGGAAATGGGACACAGTTTCCATGGATTTTATAACAGGACTACCTAAAACCAAATATCAACATGATTATGTAATGGTAGTAGTAGACACTCTAACCAAAGCTGCTCACTTTATACCAGTGAAATCTACTTTCGGAACAGCTCAAGTAGCAAATGTTTTCCTAAAAGAGATAGTAAGGCTTCATGGAGTTCCTAAAGTAATTGTTTCAGATCGAGATGCTAAGTTTACAGCAGCATTTTGGAGAGGATTATTTGGAGGGATGGGTACTAAGCTGAATTTTAGTACTGCCTATCACCCTCAAACTGATGGGCAAACAGAAAGAACAAATCAAATTTTAGAGGATATGCTGAGAATGTACGTGATGGATAGGCCATCAAAATGGGAAGAGTATCTGCATTTAGCTGAGTTTGCCTATAATAATAGCTACCAATCCTCTATTAAGATGAGTCTGTTTGAGGCACTTTATGGGAGAAAGTGCCGCACTCCCTTGAGTTGGAGTCAACCAGAGGATAAACTGGTATTGGGACCAGATGCACTACAAGAGATGGAAAAAATTGTCAAGCAAATACAAAGAAATATTAAGACAGCACAAGATCGACAGAAGAGCTATGCTGATAAGAAAAGAGTGCATCGAGAATTCAAAGTAGGGGATCATGTGTGAGCTACAGTCAACCCAAAGGTGACACATCACTTTATTACTGAAATAAGGCAACTGGCCCGGATTATTGGCCTTTTTGCTTTGTAGAAAGGGTGGGACTAGTGGCTTACAAGCTGGCCTTACCACCCCATGTTAGAGTGCATAATGTGTTTCATTACTAAAAAGATATGTGCATGATGCTTCTCACACAGTTGATTGGAATGTTGTACAGGTGGAACCAGAAGGGGAGTTTCTGCCAGAACCGCTTCAAATATTGGAGCGCGAAGAAATTGAATTCAGAAACAGAACATTTGCCAGAGTAAAGGTGCAGTGGAAGCACTTTACTGCTGAAGAAGCCACCTGGGAAAGGGAAGCTGAAATAATGGAGAAATATCCATTTTTGTTTAAATGAACTTTAGTAGTTGAATAATAACACTGAGGTCGGTGTTTATTTTCAGAGGGGGAATATGTAACACCCCCACTCAGGTGTTGAATTTTTAAAGTTAGACATTTGAACTTTAATCCTAAGGGGGTGGACCCCTAAGGGATAAGTATGGTGTGAATGTATTCCAGATATTTTATTTGAGGAAATAAATAAAATGATTGTGCATTTTGACCAAAAGAGAATTTGAGATCACTTGCCAAATCCATGAGGATGGATAAGGCAACAACCCCCCAAAATCTTTCAAAATCCTTGAAAGAATTTAATTTAGATTTGAGGAGGAATCTAAATTTCCCCAATGAAGAGGAGTAGTTGGGAAGAGGTGAGAAAAAGCCGGGAAAGCGAGGAAAAGCTAAAGCAAACTTAAAGAATCCCAAGATGGGAAGCCTAGGCTAAACAGAAGAAAGCATCCCGCTATTCCCGACGCAGAATTAGAAACATGCTTTGGGGAATTATGAGCTTAAATAAGCTGCTCCTAAGAAGATCAGAGGTTGATCTGTTCTAGGAGGTGATCTCTGCTCGGGGGTGAGTCTTGGGAGATAAAGAGGACTCTAAGGTTGGGAGGTTGGTCATTTGCAGATTGTGGTATGTTATGAAGTTTTTGTTATTCTAATTTCTGATGGTATGAATTGGCTACATATATAAAAATAAATTAAATGGTGTGTTTGATGTTAGTACTACATTTAACAAAATCTATTCTTAGGCATTCACCTTTTAGATTTTTTTTAGTTGTAGACCAGTTAGCCATGGAGTAGAAACCTCCAGAAACTCTAAACCAAAGATGGTTTAAATCTGAAGGTACTTAGTCTCCATAGAAAAAAAAACTGAATATTAACTTACTCCCTATATAATTACAATGTTGAAAATTTATGCTTGCATGAAAAGGGAAAACTATATTAGCAGGCCTGAAGTTATAAGACATCATATAAGAAAAATCAAATATGTTAGGGTATGTAGGTATGCTGACATTCCTAGCCTGAAAAGAAACTCTATTTTACATAAAGGCTATATCATTTCTATCATTTAGAGTGCATATTATCTATAGAAATCTATCTCTAATCTTTGAATTAAACATCAATAGTCAAAGACTGAATCCATAATTTAGGTATACTACTCAATGATTATGGAATACCTATACATGTATATATATATATATATACACCTGTGATAAATCTGCTCCTACGTATGCTAGAGAATATTGTAGCAGAATTGAAAATTGCTTGGAATCAATGGCAGAACATAAAGGCTTTAGACTATGAACTCAACCAATTGCTATAGAATCAAATACTTCAAATCTATAGACATCTCATAGCATGTATATGGTTAAATATTGAAACTCTATATTCACTTGCAACATTGAACCAATTACCATAACAGAAGTTTTGAACTATGGTGAGGAGTCGATAATAAAAAATTATGAGTATATGTAGTCCTCTCTCCAAAGCTCAACAAAGCATAAGAGCCGCACACTAAAATTATCACAATACACATATATGATTTTATTTCCAAATAAATATAAAAGCCGTGAGTGTAATCGTGACCTATTGGAGTCCACGATTTTAAAAGAGTATTATTGGTGAATAAGACATATGTGTACATACTATATGACTTTACAAAATATAACGCACAGTCAAATTAGGTTAAACCATAACGACGACTCCACTGTTATACAGTGGGCTTATACCAAATTTCACACTCGAATAGTACTTCTCTAATTATTCACGGCAATTAGGGCTTTGGTGAAATATGATATGCGATTAACGTTTTTAACAACCAGAGTATCTCTCAACCATATAATATAAACCGGCGTATACATACCTACCCGTCGTATTTATTTTATGCACACTACGATGTAATACGAGGAGAAGACGTGTACATAACCAGAGAAGAAAAAATTGCATACATAGTAAATAAAAATCTGAAACGCCGCAAAGAAACCCTGGCTGCGTAAACGACAGGACGGTATAGAGGCACGGAGTGATAGAGAATCTGAGCGTGCCACCCTGCTAGTCAGGGTGAATGAGATTGCACACTATTAGCAAAAAAAGAATATAATATGGCGTATGCGGGTTCGGAGAAGAAATTACCGATGGAATGATTCAGTTCTTCCCCTGGTGAAATTTCGAAGGCAAGAGTGCCAACGACAGCGAAATAGGCAACCCAGTTTAAGCCCAACGACCATAATGCTACCTTGTCTTATCTAGATGAAGAAAGCCTGCACATGTCGCCATAAAATCAGTGATGACAGCGAATAACCCTCGATTCGTAAAACAGAGACCAATAAAATAAATGTGTAACATATGACTGAGACGGAGAGCAAACCGAAAGGAGGGTTTTCCCCTCCTTCGACCCTTTTTCAAAAGAGAGATAACCGGATTAAATGTATCATGAAATAGTTAATACAGTATAACACGATAGCCCGATAACCAGGCGGAGGCCATCACCCTGGAGCAATACGAACCCTGAGATTCGGCGCTGGGGCGAAGGATAGCAAGTAGAGTAGGGTTTGGTGGCACGACCGGAGGAAAGCATTTCCTGGGTGTTAAACATTTCGATGAAACCCCGTTCCAGAAACCCCGAGACCTGCTCTCTCTGCACATGAATTTCAACAACGATTAGATACTGCAGAGATTAAACATATAAAAGAAAAAAAAACAAATGAAATGCAGAAGATAAAGAACTACCGAATGCTACGCATGAACTATCACTCCTGTATACGGGATTAGTATTCCTGTAGCAGACCCATTGACAGGGGATTTCCCTCATTGAACGGGTGGGTAGAAAAACACCAGCATCCGAACACGAATGCGACTCACTGAAACCAGAGTGAGATAAATAGACGATAAGTCGCGAATGGAGAAGTGTTGGTAGCCCGCCAAGGTCAGTGAAAGGGTATGAAAAACCCTAATTGCACTGCCCTAGATGGCAGGAAATCCCAAAGTTGATTTGGGAAATCACTCGGCTGATTGACAGCGCGGTACCGGGTGAAGTGGAAAAGTTGCAAACTCTGTATTATACGGCAGTAGTCTGGCTACAAGGTACTGAGCCGAGTATGAGTACAACGACAACGCAGCACATAGCATACGAGCGGAGACATAAATATGTAAAGGACTGCGTCGGGTACGCCAACTCCGGCTGGAGACGCCGTCCCTGCACCACAAACAATCGAATAAACGTATTGAATTTCACATGGTAAATCGAAATCATGATCGACAAAGTGAATAGAAATTTCATAGCTGGAATAATCACTGCCGGCGGTGACGTGCATCCGGGTATAACATATGAGTTAACACGGCGAAAGAAAAATATATTTTCAACTGGAATCACGTAATTGAGACCTCCGAAATAGGATTAGGGTATTCAACTACTGTAATGACTACGTGTGAGGAGAAATTCAACTACTGTCATAGCCACCTATCAACCACGTTGACGTGGCGCGACCCACAGGCGGAACTTTTTTGTGCACGCCAAGGGTCTCGACGCCGTGAAAGCCTGGTCACCCGCAGTCATGTCAAACGTGCCATGGTGACAGTCAAATAGGGTTCGTAGAATAGAAATCCATTATGTATGATAGAGGTGGGGTACGAATTAGGTCATATTGTTAAGTAGAACAATAATACGATTAAAGTTAAACTCAAAAAGGAAGTTAGTATAATCATATACAAATGACCGCATTCGATACCACATTTGTGGCACGGTTTAGATATATATATATATGATATATATATATATGTATATCAACTTGATTAACAAGAGGTTTATATATATGTGATATGTACATAACACCACGCATATATATTTATGGGGTTAACAAAGGTTGGAATATATATATGTGGTATATATATAATGATATATATATATGTGGTTAACAAAGGTTTGGGTAATTATAAATGGTATATATATACAATGACCTATATATAGGTGCGAATGAAAGATAGGAACAAGAGGGGTATCACCTCTACATACAAGGGGAGCCATAGTTATATGGGTGTAAGTTATATGGGAAATTTTATTAAAGTCTAAAACAAAAAAAAACACATCGCATGATAATATCAGGGGACATGAAAGTTAAGTACATACGTATAATTGGTTGAAGGAAAATTAACGAGAATGTCACTATTTTAACAAATAGAACTACTAGAAGGGGAGAGGAAAACCCTTATATAGCTGGTAATGGAGAAAAAAAAAAAAAATTGTGTAGTGGAGGTGTTACAAATTTCAACCTTAAAGGATCGATAAGATGAACATCAACTCATTATGATCGAAATAGAAGGTAATATTCCAAGACAAGTTGTGCCAACTATAATAGATACATGAGTTAGTTTAAGTTATGTTAGTCCAAAAATAATAGACATATCCAAGATGAAAATTGAAAAACATAATAACACTTAACTAGCAAAATTGGAAAATGGTTATTAAAACAACATTACTAGTTTCGTTAGGCACTATCATATTAGTTTAAATGTGTATAAAATAGAAATCAGTTTTAATATCATATGTCTAGGATCATATGATGTGTTAGTGAGTATGGATTGGATATAAACACATTGATTAATTATTAATTGCTTGGGAATTACTCCTACTTGTTCCATTGATGAGGGGGTAGTATAGGTCATTAAAGGTATAACCATACCAATCTCAATTACACAGATATTAGACTTGCAATTAAAAACATGTGAAAGGAAGGGGAGTAAACTATTTGAAATATAGGTGGAATATTTAACACAGGAAAACAAAGAAAATACTTTGGATAAATTTATATTATTGTAGGAATTCAAATAATTTTCTCGAATGGAATTCCCATGTGACCACGAAGAGAGAGACATTGGTTTTACCATTGAGTTAGTACTTGGGGAAACACCATTGTGAAGGGAACCATATACGATGAGTGTTATATAGTTTATTGAGTTAATTAACATGAAATTTTAGGAATTACTCGACAAGGGGCATATTAGACCATGTGTCGGACCATAGGGAGCACCAATACTTTTTGTAAGGAACAAGGATGATACTCTTAGTTTATGTACTGATTATAGACAATTGAACAAGATCAATTTCAAAAATAAATACACTTTACCTAGAATTGATGATATATTTAATCAGGTAAGGGAACAACAATCTCATCTAAGATAGAATTGAGATTTAGCTACTATTAAATCAGAATTAAATATGAGGATATACATAACGCTACTTTTATAACTATATATGGTCATTATGAGATCATTTCACTTTGTTTTAGATTCACAAATTAGATAGACACATTTATGTGTCTAACAAACAATTTTTTCAACCACTTCTTGGACAAATTTGTGTTGATCTTGATTGATTACATATTTTTTTACTGTAAGAAACTAGAAGAGTGTGAAAAATACCTAACATTAGTGCCACAAACAGTAAGACAACACCATCTATATGAAAATTTTAATAATGGTGAATTTTATCAAGATCAAAGCCAGTACTTAGGGTGTGTAATATCGAAAGAAGGAATTGTGGTATACCTTCAAAATGTCAAGGAAAATTTCAATTGAACCATTCCTTAAGATGGAGATAATACCATACAATTTATGGGAATTATAGGTTATTATCGTAGGATCACTGAATTTTTCTCCAAACTTGTCAACCATATAACATCCTTACAAAAGAAAGAAGTTAATGTTGTTTTTCACCCAAAAGTATCAAGATATTTTTGGTTAATTGAATTTTTTTCTAAATGTAGCTCCCATACATAAGATCATTGATCATAATAAAGATTATAAATTTCTATAAATGATTGTTTGGAAGGATTAGGTGGAGTATTAAACCCATATAACCATCTTATAGCTTATGAATACAGGAAGTTAAAAGAGCATGAAAATGATTATGTTGTATATGGTATGTAATTAGTTTCAGTAATTCATGCTTTGGAAGTGTGGCAATGCTAAATTTTTGACAAGGAATTCATGTTAGTAACTCAACATATAAGCCTGCAATATTTATTTAGTCAAACAAATTTAAATGCAAGATAAGAAAGGTGAATTTGTTTCCTTACTGAATTTAATTTTGAAATCAAGCACATTAAAGGAAGAGAAAAAAAATTTCAGATGCATTGAGTAGAACTTCAATCAAATTTATAGAATATCTACTAGCAGTGTTAAAATAGATCTTAATGGATAGATCAAACCCACAACCTTAGAAAATCGAGAAAAAATGTTAATTGGAACTAGCCCAGAAGAAGGATCATATTACTCTTTGAATAATGATATTTTTTTTCTTTGAAAAAAATAATGTATATACTAAATGTGCATATATAGATAATCCTATTTTAAAATCACAAGGACCCTTATTCAGCACATTCAAGCTATCAGAAACTTGTTACAACACTTAGAATTTTTTTTTATAGGCTAGTGATGGAAGAAAAATAGCCTATGTATTTGGAAAAATGTCCGGAGTGTGAAAATTTTATGGTGGAACAAAAACATCCTTCTAGGTTATTAAATCCGTTATCTATTCCTAAGAAAAAATGGGAAAATATCTCCTTAGATTCTATTACAGGGTTGTCTAAAACCATAAATCATTGTTGTAATTGAAAAATTGATCAAGGAAATCAATTTTATAGTAGTGTAATCAACATTCAATGATGTTAACAAAACTAATATTTTATAAAGGATATATTCATACTTCATGGGGTGCCAAAAATAATCATTTTTTTATAGAGACGCATTGTTCACATCAAATTTACTAAAGGAAATTTCTACAAGTTTTGGTGCACAATTAAATTTTATTACAACTTGGCATCTCAAAACTCATGGACAAACTGAAAGAACCAACCATATCCTTGAAGACATGTTTCACACGTATTCAATGGATCAACCCACTAAATCGAAGAATTGCTTACATATGCTGAAATTTTCATATAATAATAACTCACAAGAGTCTATTAAGAGGAGACACATTGAATGCATTTATGGATAAATATTTTGTACTCCATTGTGTTGAAGTCGTGAAAAAGACAAAATTTCTTTGGGACCTGATCACTTAAAATATATGGAGAAGGTTATTATAAATGTAGGGAAGATTCATGCAGATTTGAAAAGGATTAGAAAATGTTATGCAGATTAGAAAAATGTTATGCAGACTTCAAAATTTTATGTGGACTCAATACAAACAAAAATGTTATGTAGATTAGAAAAGGATTCATAAGTAATAAAAAGTGGGTGGAAATTTTTATATCAAAGTTAGAGTGAATAGGACCACATTGAGGATAGGAATTCATGATAAATTAACACCCAGGTTTTGTGGTTCATTTTAAATACTAGCCAATGTACGACTAGTGGCCTACTAGTTACCAATATCAACCCACATAAAAGTGCATAATTTATTTCATCTATCACTTTTCATGAAATGTACTCATGATGCAACTCATATCATTAATTGGAATTTGGTAGAGGTGAAAGCAAAATGTAAGTTTTATTTTGAGACCCTACAAATTTTAGACAAGAGGAGAAATTTACTCTAGAGTTGAGGCATCATCCATGTTAAAGTGCAATGGAATCACTTTCGTCGTGAGGGACCCACCTAAGAGATGGGAGAGAAGTGCAATAAAATTTTCATTCACACTTATTAAAGTGATGAGTGCAAAGAAAACACCAAAGATAGTGTTGAAGGAGGGGAAATGTAATACCCCTATCGCAATTACATTTATAAGGAATTATGATTTTATGCTCACTTGTAATTGCTAAATTTAGACACACTAGCTATAGAGAAAAGGATAATTTTGAATATTTCAATAACAAGTATCAATAATTATGTATATTTGTAAATAAAATATTATTTTTATTTGGAAATGTTATGGGAATGACCACACGATTAGCCAGGTTTATTTGCTATAAAGTAATTGTTCATGTGGTTTTAGTTCTAACCAATCGACATGTAAAGGTGCAAGTTTTCATAGTATAACCTCCCATGATTCCCTAAGATATTAGGAGGAGTAATCACCACCAAGATATGTCATAACTAGATATAAGGGTTATGGTGAGTGGAAGGAGGAGAAACAAAGCTCGAGAAAAATGCAATGCTGGAGTAAAAAGAAAATATTTTTTTTGTAAAACTTCTAGATACATAAAATAGAAAGGGAAGACCTTGAGAAAAGTAGGACATGACTAGAGTCTTTAAAGGGAAGGAGGAAATATACCATTGGCTGATGATAGGTTACTCAAAGAAGAGAAGCATGGGGATCGAGGGTAATTTTAGTGTTGGTAATTTGTTTGTTGGAAGGAATGTTCTTGTTAGTATAGTATTTCCAAGTGTTCAATATTATCTAGATAAGTAAAAACTCTATTGTACTTGTATTGTTATCAATGATATTAAATATGAATTTTCTTGTTTAAAATGGGGATCGATTAAAATAACATATTGAGAATATCAAAATCAAATACATCCAGCATGTAGTAACCAAAATTCAATAATTCTCATGAATGGATGTAGTGTTTTGATAGAAAAATAACCATGAATGAATGTATGCTTTCACAGAAAACAAAGTACAAAATTGAGTATATGTTCTGATGGTGAATAAGGGATAGCTACGAATGTATATATTATTTATGAAAGCTTGTAAATTTATGAATGATGATTGTAACATACGAAAGTACAAATATGGTTGTAACATGCACAATGAAAGCTAGAAATGTTATAGATCATGTATTTTCCTACAAACTCTTCTATATTATTATAATAAAAGAACTAAGTACGTTTAGCATTCTTTTAAATTGGTATGGATGTATAACCTCCTTATCAATTTATAAGTGCATGTAGTAACCACTTTATACACTACAATGAAAAGACCCTCTAGCAGATTTTTTTGAGGAACCTCTTATAAAAATACCCCATACATCCATTTCTAGTGGATGTTACTAGAGGAGGATGGCGGGTGGAGGGTTCTGCGGATGTTTTCCACTCGGTGCGCTTATCACTCGACATTGCACTGGTGCTCCTTATAAGAGAAAGCACTGGTGCACACAAAATGTCAGCACACCAAACACCGTGCACTCCACACACACCCGCCCAGTGCATTGTATAATTGTAGAGAACTCGTGCTTCATAACTCTTCCACATCGGTGCATCATAAAACACCGCGCCAAAACTAAAAATGCCCAGTGTTGTATCAAGAACCCGCATCGATGCATCATAAAACAACACGCCAAAACACAAACTGACTGGTGCATTCGTAAGAAATAGCACCAATGAACCTATAAAGCACGTGCACCGAAAAAGGGTTAAAAAAAAATTACGTCAAAAAAACCAGATTTTTCACTTTTTTCAGTGATCTAGAGCTCTCAATTACCAGTGTGCTCTACAAGAGAAGGCACCAGTGCACACAAACGCTTCTGTGCTGGTGCATCATAAAACACCGTGCCAAAAGAGAAACATACCAGTGCATTTGTATGAAACAAAACTGGTGCGCCTATAAAACTCACGCACCAAAAAGGGGTTAAATAAAAGAAAACTATAGCCAAAAAACTGCATTTTTCACTTTTCCCTATGTTACTAAGGGGAGGCACAGGGGCCTCCTCATTTTCCCTATTACAACAAATACCCAGGGGCTCCTAAAGCAGGTAGGCCTCCTCAAGTTCTACGAGGAGGCTACCTCCCTAAAGGCCCATAGTGTCCTTTTGAGACATCTTATCCATAGCTGGAATGCCCACCAACAGGCTTTCCAAGTTGGTCCTCACCAGTGGTACACACCCACTAAGAATGATATTTATTTCATTACAGGGATATCAAGGAGAGGGGTGGATTTTCCCTCATTCCCAGAGGTTCCATCTGGTTGTGTAGCAAGGAGTCAGTTAGTTTACTCCTAGAGATACATTGGAGCAGATGTACTGTCTCCTTGAGAGTTTCAGGTTGCTGGAGGTCAGCTACATATTGGTGCATTTGGTAGATAGGACGTGCAGTGCCTCTCACTTCTCATTTTTACCATTTCGCACAACACCAGTGACGGGAAACACATTATTTTCCCGCTTCTATATTTTGTTGATTCTTTAGTACAGGAGCCATGACTTTTCAGGTGGTCAACCATTTATTTGCAGTAGTTTTGTACAACATTAGATAGATGTCGTGCTCATGTGCAAGGGAGGGTCAACTTCGCTTTTTCCTCAGAGCTTTTTGGTTTATTTTTTGAGAGGTGTCAAGAGATGAGGCCTACTTTTGTTCAACAGCCTCGTAGGCCAATGTTGGAGGCTCAGATGTACATGTGGGGGAAGATGATGCCAAAGAGGGCAGAGACTATGTTTCTAGCCATGATATCGCATGATGCACTGGACTTACTAGCTAGTGTTGATGAGCTTCATCCCTTCATTATTGTCCCCTGTCCTTATGCTGGATTGGATTGGCGAGGGTGTTCCAACATACTCTTCACAGATGATGAGCCGCAAGATGATAGAGGTAATATTACTGTTTTATTTATATTTATTCTAACATGTTATTTAACCTGTTTTTATTAAATTGTGTAATTATTGTTGTGTACTTGTATATATTTTGCAGATATTGGCTCTTTTGATGGCGAGGAGATGCTAAAACCACCACATGATCCAGGTGTGGATCCTGATGATCATCAGGACATGCCAGATGCCAAGGATCATGATCAAGAGGCCGGTGGAGAGAGAAATGCTCCTCATGCTGGTGCATCGATACCGCCTTTCGCTAGGAGCAGTCGACCTGATACTCGATACAGGATGGAGTTGGGAGACCAACTCAGTGCATTGATTGTTGAGGCAGGCATCAGGCTGCTCATTACAGAGACATATAGGCCAATGATAGGCTAATATATATGTGGAAAGGCATGTCACGTGACATGTACAACCTGATGCGGCATGTCGTAGGAGCTACGATAGTTGTTACGCGAATGAGGAGGACTGTTGCACATTATAGGCATGGTCCAGCCGCAACATTTGATGGACAGTTCGCGAACAGTGACTCATCTAATCATCGTTCACCTCACACTGCACCTGATGAGCATGAGGCTCCACCAGCATCTAACAGTCATCATGGAGATGAGGCTGGACCATTAACTACGTCCAGTCATTAGCAACCTGCAGCATCCATCAGTACTAGTCATTATTATGAGTAGGCTAAACCATTGAGCGTCCAGGCTACACCATTGATTGAGCATGCCTCCACTAGTACTAATTATATTGATTTTGTACTACCACCAGCTGATCCATCCAACAGTACTAGTCATGATCATGAGCAGGTGCGACCATCGACCGTCGAGGCTGCACCATTGACTCAGTAGGCCTCCACTAGTACTGCTATTAATGTTGTACTACCACTATTTGATCCATGAAATTTATATTATAGTTGTATATTTTTAACATTATTCAGTTATATATATATATATATGGTCCATGTATTTTATGTTCATGTTGCAATTGTACTTAATTTACATGTTGGTGATTATCATGATGTGTATATTTTTAGGTTATGTGATAGAATGAGTTATTTGACATGAGATGTATATTTTATGTTTGTGTTATGATGATGTTAATATATAATGTTAATTTGATCTTTGAATGTGCTTTTTAGTCGTATATGATGTTTGTATGATGGTTATCATGGTCGTGGTGTTTATTAACTAATTTAATATTACATGACCATGATATTTATTAAATATTTTGTCGTGATTGTAATTGAAATTTAAGTTTTAATTGTATGTAAAATTGTAAAATTGTATTTGTATATGTAATTGTAATTTCAACTGTAATTGTATGTAAAATATTTAATGTAAAATTTTAGTTGTAATTGTAATATTTAATTTATTACGAAATTATTGTAATTGTAATTTTAATTGTAATTGTATATATGATAAATTGTAAAATTGTAATTCTAATTCTAATTGTATGTAAAATTCTAAAATTGTAATTGTATTTGTAATTGTAATTTTAATTGTAATTCTATGTAAAATATTTGTAAAATTGTAATTGTAAATGTAAATGTAATTCTAATTCTAATTGTATATTGTAAAATATTTGTAAAATTTTAATTGTATTACTGTGAAATGATTGTAATTGTAAATGCAATTGTATGTAAAATTAAATTCTAATTCTAATTCTAATTCTAATCGTAATTGTATGTGAAATTGTAAAATTGTAATTGTAATTGTAATTCTACTTCTTATTCTAATGTTAATTCTAATTTTAACTATAATTGTATGTAAAATATTTAATCTAAAATTTTAATTGTAATTGTATATATGAAAAATTGTAAAATTCTAATTCTAATTCTAATTGTATGTAAAATTAAAATTGTAATTGTAATTCTAATCGTAATTGTATGTGAAATTGTAAAATTGTAACTTGTAATTGTAATTTTAATTGTAACTGTATGTAAAATATTTGTAAAATTTTAATTGTATTAATGTGAAATGATTTTATTAAAATATTTAAATTTGTAAATTTGCAAATAATTGTAAAATAATAAATCTAGAATAATATGAATTTTTGTAACATAATAAATTTTAGAAAATAATGCAAATAAATTCATGTACTTTAGAATTATCATTATTTTAATATGATCTTACATACCAAAAAAAGAAATTTATATAGTCTGATGCGCTTATCATCATAACGCACACCGGTGCGTCTTATTACTCATACGCACCAGTGCTTCAGAATGCTTCCGCATCGGTGTGGGATAAGACACCGTGCCAAAACAAAAGCCTCCATCTTACAAACCGCCCCGGTGCACCTATAAAACAACGTGCACCGAAACAGGGTTATTCTGTAAAGTGCAGTATTGGAGCAGCTGAGGGTTCGAATCGAGGGCAAGAATTTTTCTGAGGAGATGAGGGTTTGAAAAGACGAGAGTTCAAATTTCACCTGAGAATTTTATAGCACATAAAATGAGTGGTTCAAATATAAATACAGAAAAAGACACTTGCAGGGATGTAGATGACTACAGATCTTGACAAAGTACAAAAGGAGTATAGGTTGAGACCAACAAAGAGCATTTGGTTGAGGCCAGCGATAGGTTAAGAGGTCCCATGATGGAGAAATGGAGAGTGGAGTTGATGGCAGAGAAAGATAAATTGAGGCAGTTGATAAAGCCAACAGGGAACATGAAGGGAAGGATTCCCATTCCCTGAAGGACAGCCGAGAAAGATCATTTGACATTTTTTATTAGGCTGGTAGGTCCCATGAAGGGAAAGATTCTTCACAATGCATATAAAAGCAGCTAGGAGTATTGTTCGAGCTTCGGTTGGCTTACATAAACTTTTACCAGCAAAGTTGATGTCATATAAAATCACATCTTCGACTTTCAATTGAACTTGAATTCCATATCTAACTTATCTGAGCTGTGGTCCTGTGCATGAAACCAATAAAAATTCTTCTTGTATTATAAATGGAAATCGAGTGACCATTTCTGTGGGAAGAAAAGTATATATTCCTACAGCTACCATATTTCCACCTGCAAATCGATTTCCCATTGGAAACACTAATGTAATAACCTATTTTGCAATGTTTTTCCTCTGCTCAACCCTATACTCATTTTCCATGGGAAACCATTGCCTCCATGTGTAATAAATGCATCAGCTAGTTGTCATTTCTCCCAGAAAATTACCCTTATGCAGATTATATGTACTAATTGCTAGCACGCCATCCATCTATCTGCAGATTATATTCTAAAACATATTGGTTGCAAATAGTTAAGTGCCAATTATAACAAGTTCACATGCCACAATTACCCACTTGGGCCCTGTAGTATTGCATCTTGGCACACCCCACATTGCATTCTCTCAACATAATCAATGGGGACCTCCTGCAATAAACAAAATGCGTGGGAAGAATAGTTATTTCCATCAAGAATTCCCAATCCAATTCTCAATTTTAATTCTAATTCCAATTCTGAAGAATAAAAAAAATTATAATTCTCAATTTTTGTGATTGGAGTTCACTAAATTCTGGTGTACACACCTAAAATTAATTTCGGTGTCTTAACTGTAAATCGGTGCTACTGTACATATAATCACACCAGTGTTGGTGTTACAAAAAGACTTACCAGTGCAGTGCTATTAACTGATGCACCGGTGACGAATAAATGCAAATAAAAAAAGCACAACTCTATTTTCTTTAAGTCAAGCAAAGAGTGAAAAATGAAAAAATGGGTGGAAAAATATATTCAAATCTAATTTCATAAAACAATTCTTTAAATACTAAACACTTTTCATTATTTCACTATTTTTGCTAAAATTTTCAGCCAGATATTTGCATGAGACATACCTGGAGCAAGAGAGCATGAGGGCACTGTGGAGAAGCGAAATATATTCCAACAGAAGTATTCAAACAATAAGAAATCAAACCTACGGTGATTCAAACCCTATATCATAGAATTTCAAACCATCTCGTGATTAAATTTGATTATTTTTTTTACTTTTTCTGCAATTTTTTTACCTTTTCTACAGTTTTATCCATTTTTACCGTAAACCCTTCATTTTTTTTCACTTTCTTCTTCCTTTTTCTGTGATTTCATAATTAGGGCTTTTCATTTTAGATTTACATCCAACCCACGAGATGACTTGCATAGTCGGATCCCAATCCATTTGGCCATTGCGCAAATTTTCGGAAAAAAATGGATTTTTTTTATCGGTGTGCCTTGTGTAACCTACCGCACCACTGTGCTTTATTATAAAGTGTACCGTGCAGGTACTGTGTAATAAAAAATTTGAAAACAATTTTTTTAAATCAGTGTGACATATCTAAAATAGGGCATCAGTGCTTCATGTTACGAGGATAACACCGTACGGTCTATTACACTATTTTTGTGGTGCATTTATAATACCCCACACACCATACGGTCTATTACACTATTTTGCATTGTGTTAGTAATACCCCCACACACCGACGATGGTGCGTACATCAAGAAGGGCGCACCAGTGTCTTCAGATTTATTTTTTACCTGAAAATTTTATAATTTATTTATAAATATATTAATGAATGATATGGTATGGGTTTCAGATTGATAAAGAAGTGACTAACAAGAGATTAAGTAACAAAAATACTGATAACTCATCAAGAAAATAAAAAAAAGGCAAGTTCTTTGTAAATTCTTTATAAAAGATATTATTTTTGAACTATATGTAATTTTAACTAATATATATTGTTTACTGTGTATCATGCAGAGCCACAAAATGATGAAGTTCAATAATATTACTGCTGATCTAGGACCAAAAGAGCGTAAAATCTTGATGGAAAAGTTGCAAAAGGATGAATCATGTGAATGAAAAAATACTATCGATCCAATATGAGTTTCTTTTTATAATTATCATTTATAATATACTTAAAAATTTTAGATAACATGTGTCAAACAGTCTATTAATTCACATATGTTTAATATTCTATAGGGACCAACAACTCAGAAAACGAATGTTGTTCTAAGAAAAGAAAAAATATATCACATGTAAATGAAAATGAATTGCTCCTTAGCTCATCTGGAGTGGTACTGGAAGTTAACAAAAGGGTGAAAAACTTTTACAAAAGTTTGATGGATCTAGTGGAACGAATGTATAGAGGTTCTTTCCACTTACAATACAAAAATCAATCCAATGATTCCAAGAACCAAATTTTATCTAAACTACAGGAAGAGTTTCCATAGAATTGGTCAATGAGACATGTCAGGCTTTTAATAGCAAAAACATACAACAAGAGAATATAAGGAATTAAAAAGTAATATTCCTTTAAATGTTTTTCTAGAATTATTTATAAATATCACTTTTGTTATATTTACTTTTCAGATATCAATATAAAAATTAAATATTTTATTGTCATGTTACATTTTCAGAAAGATTATGAAAATCTCAAAAGATGAAAGAGCTGATATTAGAAATATGCCAGTAGGAATGTCTAAAAAGGTGTACAAGGAGATTGTCAAAGAAATGGAAAAAATTGTATCGCAGGAGGAGCCATCTCAACAACAACGTTCTTCAAATGTAATATTTAATCATTGAATTTTTTGATCATTAGGTACACTAAATAAATAATTAAGCACTAAATATTAATTCTCAAGAATTTTCTTGTAGAAAAGACAAGAAAATGGAACCCATTCAGCACATAAATCAGGATGAAAAGGAAGAAAAGGGTTGATATCTAAGTTTGTGAGTACTAGTTACTTCCTTATAACAACTTAACTAGATTTCATTTTTGTATTTTTTAAGTTGTTTTACAAAAATCATCATTGAATGTCTTCAAACAAGTGCTAACATACAAAGAAGAACCATCAGACGAATTGATTGAAATTGGGTTAAGTATTGGTTGTGAGTATATGTTGGCATATCATAAACTAATTGTGGAATTTGTAAGCATTTATCAATCTTGTTTTACTTAGTTCCATCTATAATTAATAGAACAAAACATATTTTATATTAAATATATGATCTGTTATGGGGTATAAAACTTGCAGGAAACAAAGTATGCAAATCCGTCAAGAGATCAGATTTGAAAGATGGCATGGTACATGGTTTTGAAAGAATGTGTATAGTTTATGAGTCAGTTGTTGCTATGATATGTCATTTTTCTTTCTGATTTAAATTGATGTATATTATTTAATATTTCAATTTTCATTATTCTCACCAATGTATATACACTCATTTCAGTTTATTTTTATGATTGTAGATGGAAGGTGAAGAAGAAGAAAATAATCAACCCCGTGAACCAAACATTCCTGAAAATAACCCATGTCATGGAAGTAGCTCTGGGAGTGACAGCAGTTCAAGCGAAGAATGATAATCACTATGTTTGGATATCAAGCCAAGGCGTTGTATTTTTTGAAATATGTATGTGAAATCAGACATTTTGTTTAATGTAATGAATATAGTGTCCCAATTGAAAGACAAAGGGATACCAATAACTGTCCCATTTTGTATGATAAATATTGTCTTATTCATATTTATTATATATCATAAAATATGTTTTAATTTATTCTATGGCATTCTCCATTGTCGCTATTGCGTTCTCCATTGTCGTTCTCAAATGCACTAATAAAAATTTAATTCATATGAATATTTTTATGAGATATATATGTGTCCACTTTTAATGAATAATTAATTTTAAAAACCCACAATAATTATGATATGATATAACAAATTAATCCAAAAATCAAATTTAAATTCATTAATAATAATTTAATTAATATGAATATTGTTATAATATGTGTCTACTTTTGATGAATAATGAATGTAAAATAATCACAATAATTTCACTGTCACAGGTCGATGTTTCTAAAAAATACAAAATGAAAACCGATGCGTGTCAGTAACTGTACACTAGTATGTTTGTATTAGCAAGATCGCCAGTGCGTTTCTATGACCTATGAACACCGAAAAAGCACCAAAACCAATTAAAAATGTCGGTGCGTTTCTGCGGTACGATGCACCGGTGCATTTATGTGTCCATACACACTAGCGTCATTGTACGATCTATGGGCACCACACGAATACTGATACCAATTATAAATCTCGGTGCGTTTGGGTGATACGGCACACCGAGAAATTTATGTTTCTATAAGCATCGGTGCATTTGTACGACCTATGGGCACCGCATGAATACCAATACCAATTATAAATCTCAGTGCCTTTCTGTGATACTATGCACCTATGCGTTTCTATACATCTATACACCGATGCGTTGATACAACATATGGGCATCATAGAAATACCAAGACCAATTAGAATGGCCACATGCATTGTGTCACCAACACTACGCTCGGTTCGGTTTTATATCTTAACGGCCCAGTGCATTTTCCTTCAACCTCCCCTGGGCGCCTTCTGTATGTACGCACCGGTGTGTTAAAACCAGAGTAGCACACTGATGAGAAAAACATCCGTAATAACCTTTGGTCGCCCATTTTTTTTTAGTTGTGTTGAATTTCCATTAAAAGCTCTGCCAAAACCTCCGTAACCATAAACGGATGTTGTAGCAAATGTTTTTTTGATAATTTTTGCCAATTTTATAACAATAAAAAACTCCTTTATAACCTTCTCTAGAGGGTATTTTCCCTGTAGT
Source organism: Pinus albicaulis (assembly GCA_034641835.2). Classification (NCBI taxonomy): domain Eukaryota; kingdom Viridiplantae; phylum Streptophyta; class Pinopsida; order Pinales; family Pinaceae; genus Pinus; species Pinus albicaulis. The sequence goes on along the minus strand of JAXQQM020065663.1, from coordinate 30,715 downwards.
GATATATGTAAAAAACTCCATGAATTAATCATAGAACCTATTTGTACAAACCTCCTTTAAGTATGCTCTTTTAAGAAAAATTTCGTATAATAAATCTGAAGTTTTTCTCTGAACAAGTTATTTAAAGAGAGGGATTTATGAATAAAAACAAAGACATCAGGGGACTAAGGAAGTATTTATTGTTAAAACAAAAAGGTACTCAATCAAATGAAAAAAATAGCCTTGAATTTTTTATCAAGAATCATAATGAAGTAAGTCAAAGATAAAAGAAACTATAGATACAAACATACACAAAGTAGTATATTTAGATTAATTTCCTCAAATACATACATTAACTATGCATAAATTGTGGGCTTTGGAAACCTCACACACAAAGATTGAGTACAATGTATTATAAAAACACAAATAACCCCAAAAACAAGTCCCTTGGGGCATTCTCTAGAGTTATATTAACACAAATTGTTTAACATACATAATACAATATTCATCCTTAAGCTAGAAACAAAAATTGAGATTTAGTATGCTAAACCTTATTCAGATAGTTGTAAATAAGCATCCATGGTCATCACCATTCGAATTCAAACTATAATTCATGAAATAATTTTGGAAGATTGGTTGGATTATTAATTTCTTGAATGTCCAATTTAAAATTGGTTGTTAAATTTTAAAGTAGCTTGAGCTGAATGTGTCAAAAATAATATAGTCACACGTTGTTGTTTCATATTTCCTTACCTAAAAAAATAATAGAGGCTTCAAAAAAAAAAAAAAAAACACAGTGATAATCAAGAGAATAATGTCGAGAAGTCATTTAAATGACCCGTAAAATAAAGAATAAAAATAGAGAATGTGTTACTTGGGTTTCTATTTTCACATGTGCCATGATGAAAAAAAGAGAATTGAAGTTCGAATTTGTAATCCATCATCAGTAGAAATTAAAAAATAAAAATAAATATACACAATATTTTACCTATTGCTTGTGGCTTAAAGTGCTACCACCAAGAGATTTCAAGACCAAACTCACTATGAGAAGAAAACTACCATCATGTAGTAGAGACAAACATAATAAACAATATTGAAAACCCCATTCTATCACTAGAGAAATCTTATTTTGTATATATGAATACAACAAGAAGAGCTAAAACCCTTCTCTATCAACCTTAAATCTTTGTCCATAGAGAGGAACACAGTGCAAAATGACAAGTTGAAAAGTGTAGTTCTTCTGATCTATTTTTTTAGCATGCCATATACATTTGTCTCTTTGTCACATGGATGGGCTAGAAACATGGTATGAATGCTTAACACCTTGACAGAGGACCCACAAATCACAAACTCTAGGTGTGACTTAGGGAGAGGGGGACATGAATTACCTAGTATTAAAAAATATATATAACTATAACTAAGGTAGAAATTATGATGGAGGGGTTCACAAACCATGTAATATGAATGATTGATGTATGATATAAGATATGAAATTGAAATTATGGATAAAGGAAAATTTCTTAAATGTGGTGAAACCCAATATTAATAGTTCAAGTCATATATCTATATATAAAGTAAAAAAAAAACACATATGAGAACATACTTATAGGTCATTTACTCTATGTCATTGTGAGAATATTTGTTTAACCAACATGTCCAGAGGTTAGGTTTCTAACTAAGTGATAGTAAGAAGGCATAACAAAGAAAGATCTTATAAAGTTCATTACATCATGCAAAGGAAATAATACCAATATCTAAAATTAACAATTTTTATTTTCTAATGTATAAATTTCACTTATATTACATGGATGAATTGTTATTAATAACTAATAGATGTGTTATATATATTAATCAAATTGAATAGAAAGTAATTTAAATGTAATATTTGAAAATTTTAAAGATGGAAATATGTGTACAAACTTTGGAGAATCTCATAATGTCTAATATGGAAATTGCAAAATTATTTATATTTTATTTATAATAAATCTCAAATTTCATATTATTTAATAAAATTTCTAAATTTTTTGTAATTTTAAAAATAAGATAATTATACTTTGTAAATTATTTTATCAAAAAATAAAAATTAATAGTTTAGAGAAAAAATACAGGGAAATTTAATTTTCCTACAAAATTTAACTCCTAAAATATTGTGAATCCACCATATGAAATTCGTAATCAAACAGTTATGTGTCACTGCATAATAACCCTATGAAATTTATTATTATTTTCAAATATGATATTTTAAGAAAAATGATATGCTCACGAACGTAAGAATATCCATTCTAGTAATTTTGGTCGAAAATGCGAAAATGGGTTGTTATCAGTGAAGGCCACATCATGCAGCCAGTTTAGTTAGTATCAAATTGGTAAGGATAAAATGTAATCAATTAAAATTGTCGATGGAATGTGAATTATAAATTTCAACATTAACACCAACAATATATCCTATGTAATGAAATAAAGAACCCCTTTCTAGGCTAACATTTTGTCCCTATTTGTTCAAAGTTAGATCCATCATTAGTAATTAGTAATGCCTAATACAAGGAAAATAACATTGTCCATAAAATATGTTTGTGGTATTTATAAATTATAGCAATTCTTCACGACGTATATAAGAAAGACGGAAATAGGTGAAGTCAAAAGTATCCAATAAAACCTAATATGGTGTGGGAGATAGAAGGTATTGCACTATTCCATTACTCTAGTATATCATTATCCCTAGGTAATGATATAGCATGCGATCTTAATGTTAACGCTCAATAAAAGATGTTTAGTGCAAATGGAATGTTAAATGTAAAATAAGATTTTAAAATACTGGGAATAAAATGCATTCTCCACATTTAGATATCTATTCTTTTATCCGTTAATAAAATGTCAATAATAAGTCAAAGGAAGTTTATTAAACAAAAATTCCGTTATATCCACCAAAAAAAATAGTTATCAATTCAATTATGTCGAAAGAAATAGTTTAATTATCTCCTCATGTTACAGATACGGGACACACTGAAAGTTGAATTAGCTCATGAAAAATATGCTTCGTCGGTTTCATAAACATTACATATTGATGGAATACACTATTTTATACCACTTAGGATAACTGTATTCTCCACATTCAGATATATAACCTTTTATTTTTGAGAAAATATTAATAACAAAGAATATTTATTTAACAAAAATTGAATTATCTGAAAATAAATAAGCTAATTATAGCTTAATGTCGCGCAACACACTTGAAAAAAGAAAATTAATCACCTCATCATATGTACACTATGTGGTTTCCATCAACATTACATACTACGCCATATACTAATTTTTCAACAGTAGCATAATAACGTGATATATTAATTTTTCAACAATAACATAATTGTAACACTCCTAGTTTTATGTTCTGTCAAAGTTAGACATTTGAACTTTAATCCAAAGGGGAGTGGACCCCAATGGATAATTAATTTTTGGATGTAATTAAATATTTAATTCTAGAAAATAAATGAAATGATTCTGTGCATATTGACAATAATGAGAATTGGGAGACCACTTGCTAAATCCATGAGGATGGATAGAGGAAAATAATTCCCTAAAAATATTTCAAAAATCCTTGAAAGAATTTATTTCTAAATTCGATTTTGAGGAAAATATAGTTTCCCCAATGATGTGGAGAGTAGTTGGGAAGAGGTAAAAAGCTGGGAAAAGCAGAAAGCAGCTTTAAAGATCCCTAAATAGGGAAGCCTAGGCAAATAGGAAGAAAAGCATCCTGATATTCTGGACACAGAATTAGAAATAGGCTTTGGGGAGCAAAAGCTTAAATAAGCTATTCCTGAACAGATTAGAGGGTGGTATGTTCTGGAGGTGGTCTCAGCTCGGGGGTGAGTTCTGGAGATAGAGGGACTCTAAGGTTGGGAGGACTGGTCAAATACCAAAGTGGTATGCTCACAGTGTTATGAATGATTAAAACTATCTGTTGCTATGTGTAAAAGTTGATGATTATAGTTGCACACTAGTTAAATGTTTTATTTTGTGCTGGTGTTCCATACAATTACAAAATAGTAGAATAATTAAACTCTTTCAGTTCTACATAGTTGTAGGAACCATAAAAATAAGGAAAAATCCGCCAGAACCTCTAAACCAATCTCTGGTTTAAATCTGGAGATTATGTTGTCTCATAAATTGTATTTATGTAACTTTAATCTATTTCAGTGTAAATAGAATTAATTCAGTGAACATTTGGGGAACCTAGAAAACTGTGAGTAAGAGAAACTAAGTACATATAGGTCAGATCTATACATCTGTTGGAATTGCTAAGTAAATCACAGGCATATAGATTTACAAAACAACAGTGCATGTTTATCTGTAGAATTTCCTTCTATAATATGGACTGAATGAAAGAGTGTACATTCTAATACTATAAATTTAAATGCCTCACATATATATATAGACATATAAATATGTAGGTATTAAAGAAACAGGACTAGAGAAGTTGTTAAACAAGTAAACAAATGTGGTTTGAGAATTATATATATATAAAACTGGTGTTGATACCCTTCCTAAAGTAAGGGTCACAAATTAATAGATTCTGGAAATTATAAACTGGGAAGGATAACAAGTAATTTATCCATTAGATCTATAGTATGTTCAGAAATGTAGTCTGAACACTACATGGACTGCAAGTGTATGCTAAGAAAAACTAGTGATATATATATTTGCATAAAACTTCATAAGTAAGGAATGTAATGGAACCCAAACTAACGGGTATAAAGAGAGTCCACTGTTGGACTCATATAATACACCTGGAATTTCAGACTCTGGGTAAATGGGAAATTCTCCTTCACTGAGAGATTACAACTTGACCACTTTTGTATCCAAGGGACTTATAGTCAATTGTGCTACTATGTGAGAAGTAACAGTAAATAAATTAAGACGAGTGCATGTCGGATTTTATTCCACTAAAGTTCAAAAGACCATTAATAAAAAGGAAAATAATTAACAATAGTATTAAGGGAAACAAAATACATATTATTGAGTTGTCCATAATAACAGAGATAAGGAATAGACATGTCCTATATATATATACATATCGAATGTTGCAGCCACTTATGGAGACAGGATACCGTAGTGCCATTATAATATTCCAGAACTGAATATATCGGAAAGTTCATCATCTGAATGAAAAAATAATAATAGTCACAGTCTCTGGCAGAGTTTAATATTACAATAAACACTTTCTATGATGATAAAAAAGGTTAAATTGTCTGAAAAATTTTTGTATAACAAAGTGATGAGAATTGGCTTCTCTTCGACCAATCTACTGTGAATACCGACCTGAAACGCCAAGAGCATTGACATTAGTGTCGAATTAACCCACGCCTTTCATGGCTCAACAAGAAAGGAAGAGCATATAACGTTCGCGAATACCTGTAATGGAAACAATCGATAATGAGAACATGAGTAGAGTAATTGAATTTTTTTTATCAAGAATGAAATATTAACAAAGAAGTAGGTGGTTACCTAGTAAAGGAGAACCCCATTCCCTTCCAAACTATCTACAATAGAAGTAGAGGCATAGTATTAACAATTCGAAGAGTAGGCGTTTCAATGGGGAATAGGAAGCCACAACTTCTGTGATAAAATCAAAATTTAACACTGACCTAGGGCCTGGAAAATGCTCGAACCCAGAAAAATCCACCTATAGCCTCTCGAACAACCTCAGAAAAAACCTCGAATGACGTAGAGGGAGGGGGGAGTAAGCTTCTATCCAGAAACGATAGAGCATTAACCACACCCATCGTTCATAAGAAAACCTACTAGGTAGCAGAAGAGATGTTGAATTAATAGCAAATAAAATTTTTTTAACATACTCGAACAGAAGAATTTTTACCAGAGGTGGTCCAAATGACCAATACGAAAACTCGACTGTGAGCGAGACCATGTAATGAATTTATTTTAATTAACCTCAGCCCTCGCTCAAGCAACAGAGCGTATTTTCTACGGATAGAGAAATTCATATCAAAATATAAACGCGGAGCGTAAACCCAACATTTACAAAACCAGAGACATGTATAAACGTCATACCTGAACCATCATACGTTAAGGGCATAGTTACATCGACGTCTAGAAGCCTCCATGCTCAGCTCCTCCAAGGTGCAGAGTCTCGCCACCAGGAGGTAAGTCAAACGAATGAAAGGAGAAAAGAACCGCCTCAACAAATTACACAGATAATTATACAAGTGTTCCAAACTCAAGAACCGACGAAAACCTAACAATCAAGGATGATCTTCACCGTCCATGTGGCCTTGAATCCACGGCTTATCCACGGATCGAGCTTGGGAAATTGGCATTTAACACATAGTAGTTCAAAATGTAAATGTCAATCTATGAAATCTACGCCACAGTACCATCGATTTTATCATGTGTCCGGCGTATTAAAAATGCAGCCTGGTGTGGCATATCATAAACAATAAATAGATACGTATATCTTCAAACCTGGACGGATGCAGAACTAGTAAACTGGAAAAGTAACAAGGTGTCCACGAATACGACAAGGAGGAGGGTTGAACAAATTTTCGAGGCCAAATCCTTGAGTCAACTATGCCAACGAGACACCATGAAGGGAGTAAAATGTAAGTGCGTATATCCCCACATCACTCAGCATCAAAGATATGTATGTAAAGAATAAACAATGCAATGGTTCGGCTCACCATCAATTAATATCCGTGATAGGAGGGTAAATGTGAATAGACCATGGATAATTCGTGATTCAAAGGTGGGGTAATAAGAATTGAAATGTACAAAGACTCAAAAAAACCCATCAAATACCATAACTAATATGTAGAAGAACGCTATTGACTAAGACATAGAGGTTAATAAGCCTACATAATATTTATGAATAAATTCTCATGTATGAGTATCATATAAATGTGGTAGAATACATGTATCATTTACAACATGCATTGATAAACAAGCATGAGAGTAAATGCAACCATATAATAGAGATGGTGAAGAATAGCTGTAAATTCTATTAACCCCAATGATTAGTGGAAGAAAATAATAAAACTATACTCCCAAGAATAATAGGAGGAATAGTAACCCTATTCCATAACCGATCAAATTAACGAAAATTCGAAGGTAGAATTAAACAGCTGTGGTCAATAGAAGCATTGAAGTAAGTTATAAATAGAAAAAAAAAATCTAGGGTGTAAGGAAGAGACGTTACAATAATAATGATCAATTATATACTTGAGAACAAAGATTTTATTTGATCATCCACATAATGATGTGAATTGATAGCTATTACAAACAACAAACATACTTTAGACCACAAAGAATTGACTCTCTAGACAAATATTAGATTAAACAATGATAATATTTGTCATTCAATTGAAAACAAAGCCCGACATAAGACCAATTGTTTATTAACTCTTTCAACAAAACTCATCACTACCATTACTAATCCTAAATTTCTTCTATAAGAAATGTTTTGCATATTCAAGCACAATTACATCTCGCATTTATTATTGAAAATTCCTAATCAACATAAATGTATAGATTTAATATTAATATTTGTATTGATAAATATGTAATAACAAAAATAATAATAATATTAATTAGATTAAACAATGATAATATTTGTCATTCAATTGAAACAACAAAGCCCGACATAGGACTAATTGTTTATTAACTCTTTCATCAAAATCACTACCATTACTATGAATCTTAAATTTCCTTCTATAAGAAATGTTTTGCATATTCAAGCACAATTACATTTAGATTTATTATTGAAAATTCTCAATCAACATAAATGTATAGATTTAATATTAATAATAATATTAAAATTAAAATTATAAATATATTATAAAAAAAAATAATAATAATATTAAAAAATAATTATTATAATAAAATTATTAGGGTAGTTTAATTTATAGAAGAAATGATTTTTTTCACAATCAATTTTGACAAAAAAAAATCAAAAGCTTGAATTTAAATTTTTTGATATGTTCAAGTCATCGACTCTATTTATGCATTCAAAATGCATTTTAAATAACAAAATATCTTTAAATTGTATTATAATATTTTAGTGGAATCTTTGAAAAACGCCAAATTATTATTATTATTTATTAATAAAAATAATTAAATTCATTTAATTAAATGTTAATAATTATATTAATAATAATTTATTTATTAATAATTGATGATAATGACGATGATGGTGGTGGTTAACGTCCACTGATACCAATCCTTGGTCTATCGGACCTAAAGAAACGAATTATTTAGTTTGATTTAAGATGTTATTCCTATGCTGAAAAAGCTTGGAGAGAAGCCTCCTGAGCTCACTATAATTTTGACATCTTAAAAGGCTAGGAAGGTCAGTATTGCAACAAAGATGATGAAATTGAGACTTAATGTGGTTGTACGCGGGGCACTCTAAGAGGAAGTGATTTTCATTCTCGATGTTCATATTCTCACAGAGATGGCACATCCTTTCCATCCATGGTGTTTTAGGAACTGTCCAACGACTTGTTTCACTCTGCAGCTCATGAGAGTTCATTCTAATCTTGGCTATATTAATTTTCTTCTTTGAGCTAGTTCAAACATAGAGATACTTTTCATCTTCTAGGGTGGGGTTGATGACCTCCTTATAATATCTTAATTTTCTTTTAGCTGCTAGATCTTTCTCACACCACATTTTTTCTTTGAGCTTAGAAGTAACAATTTTTTTAACGTTATTAATGTTTTGAAAAACAACATTCTCATCAATATCCCAATGGTTTAACCATGCCCTGGTGTCTTTATACCAACCTCGTTTAAGCCTTCGGTGGTTTTGGCTGGAATTTAAAGCTACCTTAGGAAATCTATGGTCTCCTATGCTATTGAGATTTTTCTTGTACAATAGAAGCCTAGTCATAGCTAGGCTCTCGATAGGGGAAAGAACCACTTTTATACGGAGAATAGGATAGGGTGTATTGCTTTTAATTGTGAGGTTATACGTTATAAAACGGTTCTGGATTTGCTCAATATTTCTCTGGGATTCTCTAGATATGTTGCAACCCCAAACCTCACATCCATATAGGATAACAGGAGTGACTAAAGTTTCTAAGAGGAACTTCCTTCTATCCCACATTACAAGGTTTGTCATTTTACAATTATTATCAAGACCAAAATAAGCTTTCCAGCCCCCATTAATCCTTTTCTCAATGCTATAGTTCCAGTTGAGCTTGTGATGAATATCAATTCCTAGGCACTTGTAAGAAGACACTTCCTCCAAGTTACTACCGTCATACATAAAGTTAGAGTAAGTGTCCTTCTTGGATTTGATAATCATAAATTTTGTTTTGTCAGTATTAACAGTCATACCCATGGTAGAGCATAAATCCTTAAGAAGTCTAAGTTTCTTATCAAGATCAGACGGGCACCTTGCGAGAAGAACAATATCATCAGCATAGAGAAGAAGGATGATGACTATCCCAGCTAAGATCGTGCCAGCATAACCTGCTTCCTATAAACAACCTTCTAGCTTGTTGATGTAAATTCCAAATAGGGTAGGGGAGAGGGGGAAACCTTGTTTAACTCTGATATTACACTTAATATCTTTCTACCACCCCTCGTTTCACTTTAACTTGGCAATCACATTCTCGTATAACCTTATAGCGGCTGCTCTTAGCTCGAAAGGAACAATTAGCTCTTCTAATATATTCCACACGTTGTTTCTAGGAACCGTATCGAAAGCCTTTCTAATGTCCACAAAGCAGCTGAAGAGATTGGATTTATCATTGCGGCATTCCTCCGTAATGATCCTAAGCATAACGAGGTGGTCCATTATTGAGTGCTTCCTTACCTTCATTTTCAAGCCATATTATTAACTTCTTTTCCAAAAAAATACAATATAACTTGGCTAAGAGAGGGTTGATCATAATTTTCTGATAATTAGAGGGGTTATTTGTATCCCCGCTTTTAAAAATAGGGATAATGAGGCTTTGATTCCATGGTTTAGGGAACCCTTGCTTGGCCGCTTGATTGAAAAGCTTGTGGATGTGGGGGATGAGGACAAGACCTTCAATTTTTAAGATTTCCGCCTGGTAACCTTCAATGTCTTTAGCTTTCCCGTTTGCCGGGCGTTTAACCCAAAAATCAATGTCTTCTAATGGGAAAACTTCTTTCATTGTGAGCAGGGTTTCAAATTTATCCTTGAAATTTTGAGATTCATAAAGCCTTTTAGGATAGGAATTCCAGTCATGTAGGGAAATTTTATTATTATCTTTAGTTTTCCTCATTAGAACCTGCCTCGAGAATTTCTTCGGAGCCACCTTAGAGAGGTGTACGAGATTATCTTGTCTTTTACGAATATATTTCCTTTTTCTCCTTTAAGTTAGGGCTTTGTAGAATTTTATCTTGTCAATTTTAAGAGATTCATCAACAACTTCCTTAATTTCTCTCCTTGCACTTTTACAATATTTTTCATAACATGGGTTGGTTTTTCTCTTTCTTTTATTACTTTAAACTTCAATTGAGAACTTGTTAATAGAATATGAGAGGGTTGTAGTAAAATTATGTTAGAGGTCATCTATGTTGTCTATACTAGATAAAGGAAGAAAATTTGTCTTTAATTCATTTAGAAAGAGATCATTTTTATTTCTATCAAAGATTAAGTTCTTTTGGCTATAAGGATTCTCTTCTATGGGATCTCTATGCATGACAAAATTGAGATATATAAGTAAAGGCCTATGATCAGAGTCAGGCTCGTGGTCATCTAAGATGTCAAAATTTATTATTTCGTTGTATAAAGGGAGATCAGAAATAACATAGTCTACCACACTGCTACCAAGCCCATGGATGTAGGTCATCTAGATAGAATTGGGCCACTTCTTTAGACTGCTGCAAATTATAAGATCCTGAGCACTACATAGCTTGACTAGCTCCGACCCAAACAAATTATCCCTAAGGACTTCAGAGCTCCTTTTGTACCGGCTAGCCAGAGTAAGGTCTTCGTCTAACCAAAGAGGATTGTGGTTCGAATGATTGCTTAGAAGAATATCTTGGTTGCTTCAAGTTCAAGCATTAAAGTCACCTATTAAAAGGATATTACCTTTATTCCTTAGGCTAGAAATATAATTCTCTAAACCATTTCAAGGACTATTTTTTTCTAGATACTTTTTCTTATAGAAGTTAGAATTAATGGGGGAAAACTAAAATATTGCTACGTAGGTGTTTTTATCATTAATGTCAGTAATCTCTATCCAAATATATTGGTTGTAAGCGTCGTTTTTATAAATCCTTGCATGGGGGAAATGTTCTTCTTAATGTAGCAATCTATGCCCCCAATTTCTCTACAGGAGGATCGCTTGTTCCAGGTAGACCATAGCATAAAGCCATCTATGTTAGGGACCTTAGACTCGTCATGCTCCCAAGTTTCAACAAGCAATATAATATCAACATCATTTGAGATCCAACTTAGCTTGGGGCCTTTGTTCCATGGAAATCCCTAAAAATTCCAAGAAATAATTCGTAGCATGTTGAATTTCTATTTATTACTATCTTTTTTGTTTCTATCTCAAATATCGGCTTTTCTATTTCTGATTATTGCCCATTTTCCTTCCTTCCTAGCTTATTTTACCTTCTGAACCTCCTTTCTTAATTCTTCTTGATCTTCTGGAATGAGATCTTCATTTATAAATATTCTTGTTCCTTTTAGACTTGAGGTTTTACTAAGTATGTCATACTTATGGTAAATAAAGCTCACCTTTATTCAGATCATCCTTCCTTTATTCTTAGTTAATTTCCCCAACCTTTTTTCTTTTGTGAGACACGGGGTTTCAATTTGTAATCTATTATGTAATTCTATCTCGGATGTGGCTAAATTGTCATCGTCTACCTCCTCTTTCAAAGTGAAGATTATAAGCTTCAATGCCATTTTGTTACGCTCATGGTCTAATTCGATCAATTTTTTCATTTCATCTTTAATTGGTTTGATATCTAGTTTACCTGCCACACTATATAGGGTGAGACTATTGTTAACTTTTTCTTCTAGTTCTTTAATCATGTCCTTCATTTTAAGACTCTCTATAGTATCAACATCTCCTTGCTGAGATGTTTGGTTCATATCTTGCTTTTTTTTTCTATGACCTACAACCTAGTCTCCATTGCCACCATTTTATTCTCCAATAGTTCTATTTTATTTTCAATTTGTTTTTGGATCTTGTCTTCAAGAGATGTAAATTTGTTTTCTAGCATGGCTTCTAACTCGGTTTGTAGCTTGACTTCTCTTTCTTATCTACGTTTCTATAAAGACTCTATATACTCATTAAGGGTCTATAGAGTAACTGTGCTACGTCTACCTTTGGTAATCTTTGACCAGTAGCTATGGTGAATTATTCATACTTGAGAATATACAAGAAGATATGTATTAGAAAAGGATAAAGAATGTATACACCTGATATCAGCAAACCAAACAGCAAACCACAAGTGCCCAGGATCGAACTGCAGCCTATAGACCGGATCAGAGAAATCCACTGTAGAGATGTGTTTATGCCACAGAATTCAAGTTTTCACCGCAGAAACCGCCGAAGAGACCCACCTTAGAACTAATGCTAGAGACCACCGAGGTTGTAGAGTTATATTTGAGGCAGATCAAAGAGATGTACAATGGCATGAGGTATGTGTTTCGTACGCAGAGATATATATGCCACACCCCAGAGAGAACAATCCCACTGATAATGAAGATAGGCTTGAGAATATATATCCACCACAGAGAATAATGAAGATCCAAGGAATTAATTTTTTATATATCCACCGCAAAGATGTAATGAAGGTCCGAGTGAGAAACTGTTTAGTTATCCACATAGAGGACTCGATTGAGATTTGTTTAAGACCGCATACTCCACTGCAGAGATGTTTATATATCCACCACAAAGACGTAGTTATTATTAATAATTATTATTATTATTATTATTATTTATAAAAAATGTATATTAAAAAAATAAAAATATTTATTTTTTAAAGAATTTATATTAATTATGGTCCATAATATAATATTAACAATAATATTTTTTTTTATATTAATAATAATAATAATATTTTTAATAATAATAATAATAATAATAAATTTATATTAATTATGATTTAATTTACTATATTCACTAATATATTAATATCAATAAATAATAAATGTGGTCAATATATATTGATAGGTGTATATCAATCACATGCACAACCACATTAAAAGTTAATGTTAAAATTAAAGTTTAATATTAATATTAATAAACCAAAGGGATTAATAAACCTAAAACTTTTTTGATATTATAAACTTACGTAATTATTATTGTAAACTAAAATAGTATTCATATTAGTAGACATATTAATAGTAATAGACATCAATATTCATAAACATATTAAATACATTAATAAATTAAGGTTAATATTAAAGTTAAAGTTTAATATTAATATTAAGATTAAAAAAAATTAATATTGATAAAAATTAATAAAATTTAATATTAATAAAAAAATATAATAATTAATATTAATATTCATTATTATTATGGTTAATATTAAAAACTAATTATATATTAATTTTATTTTACTAAGATTATTAATATTAATTAATTTTAACAATAATGTTTATCTTATTAATAGTGATTAATAACACTTAATATTAATATAGTGTTTATTATATAAATCTTATCTTAAACCATAGAATTATTACTATAAACTCTATCAATAATATTACACTCTAGGAATATGAACCTCATATTAATAAAATGAAGGGATTGCTATTATAAACTAAAGGCACTAATAAACCAAACAAATTTATACTAAAAACCAAAAGGAATAATATTAAACCCAAGCGATGAATAATGTAAACACAAGGTATATAAAACCTAAGATAAATTTTATAAAACCTAAAAAAAACATGGTTAACCATGGTTGATTTTCATATTGAAACAATATTTGTCACAAATGTGACATTTGACCATGGTTGACCATGATTGATTTTAATATTAAGAAAATCTGTGTCACAATGTGACATTGGACCATGGTTTACCACGATTGACCATGCTTGACAATGGTTGGTTTTCATATTCAGGAACTTTTTGTCATAATGTGATGTTGGACTGTGACTGACCATGGTTGACCATGGTTCATTTTCATATTGAGACAATGTTTCTCCCAATGTGACATTGAACCATCATTGACCATGGTTGACCATGTTTGATTTTAATATCGAGAGAATATTCATCACAATGGCTTGATAATTTTTTTCATAAGGTTTATAATATTAATCTCAAGGTTTATATTCCTAGGGTTTAATATTAATCCAAGGGTTTAATGTTATTCCCTTCGATTTATATTCCCTTGGGTTTTTAATATTAATCCAATGGTTGGATTTTAAAATAAATCATGTTCAAGCATGTTATAATGTCATATTGTGACAAACATTGTCTCAATCTGAAAATCAACCATCATTAATCGTGATCCACCATGGTCCAATGTCACATTGTGAAAAATATTATCTTAATATAAAAATAAACCATGGTTAACCATGGTCAGGTGCTCCAGGTGGATATTGTTGGCCACCCACCTATTCCACCTAGACCTCAAGTCAGTTTCATCAGTTTCCTTCTTTATAGCCACATTTACTATTTTTAGCAGTTTTTCATGTCCTAAACTTCCGAAGTAGTTTTGATCCCTTAAATGGCATTTTTTTAAGGTCCGCATCAAGTCCATAAGCATAGGAAGAGGCTTGCATAAAATCCTATAGTAGTCAGAAAAATATTTTTGATGATATATCGTATACAACAAACGAAGATAATATGACCAAGTTATGACCCTAGGAAGTTGGCTCCCAAACTAACCCCAATAAGGCCCATAAATTCTTGGTGTTACATCTCTTAGGGTTAGGGTTTTAGTTGTTTATGGTTTTCCCATGTTGTTCAATAATAAAAAGGCCCTTGAGCCTCATTATAACACATTTCAGAGGAATGTAGCCACCATATCTCTTCTCGAAGATAAGGTACCATCACCTGAGCTAGTTTATTTCCATTCTCTTTGTAAACTTATTTCAGTTATTTGATATTAATGAAATTAAGTATATTTTATGTTGCGTATTTTCTTTTATATTTATTTCTATATTTTATTTCATGCTTGCATAAATATAGATCAGTGGTATTAGAGTAGACTTCTCTTTCTTGATCTTTCTTTGCATGTCCGCAACAAGATTGTGATATAAGGAGTTAGGGTTGGATTCGGTTGAACCTTTCCAAAGTCAACCTTACAGACCCTGATGGCCTCTCATGGTAGAGAAAAAGAAATATGAGGGAACAGGAGATCCTATCAAAATATTGTTGGAGGAGGCCCTTGAGAAGCAAAGGAATGTGATTATGGATAACCTTGCCAAGATCCTTCGATGGTTGCCCACCAATGATGCATCTTCATCCGGAAACCACTCTCGAGGTGCCACTCCTTTTAAGGTACAAGTTCACTTTGAAATTCCCATATTTGAGGGAAAAATAGATGCATACATCATAGATATATGATTGAATCTATTAGAAGGATATTTTTTGGTTCATGAAATTTCCAATAAGGAAAATATTACTTTTGCACTCCTCAAATCCTATCCCGATTTCAAGGACTTGTGGGAAACATAATGTGAGAAAAGGGATGAGGGGGAATGCTCTATGCTCTCACCCACAACCACTTAGAATTATTTCGGATATTTCATCAAGGGAAAATACTAGTCCATGGGGAGCTATGCGGACAAGTACATACAATGGACTATGTTGCGACAACAAAGGGATAGGGATGTGCATGAGTTGACGAATATGTTCCATACCCTCCACACAAAGTTGGGTAAAAAATATTCAATGAAACATTTGATGCCTAAGTATCGTAGTTGTCTGCAGATATATACCCAGGGGGAACTGGAGTTCCTTGAAATCTCCTCGCTTGTTGGAGCATACCAGTATGCTGCCAAGATTAAGGAGAAATTCAAAAAGAAGAAGCGATATTTTGGATCTGTGAATTAGAAGCAAGGGAAAGGCACCCCCAAACCACAGAACAAAGGATAATGCCAAGGTGGGTGGCCGAGGATTAACACGTTGAATCTGAAAGAAAAGAAAAACAAAATGATGATAAAGAAGGACATGGGAAAGTGGTGTGAGTTCCATAAGAGCTCGACTCACAACACAAGTGAGTGTCAGATGACGCAGTCACTAGTGTCTCAGCTGAAGGCTTCCCAATCAAAGGCATGTTCTAACTTTGAATCAGAACCTGACAAGAGGAATTGCAAAGTGAAGAAGAATATTGATGAGGAGCCTAGTGCCACAATTTCCACCACCAAGATCCAAAAAGGAAGAAGTGAAAGATCCAGAGGAGAGGGAGCATCTCTTCCATTCCTATATGTGGGTGAATTTTTCCCCACTACCGCTCATTGTTGACAACAGGAGTGAAAAGAACCTCATTTCATCATAGGTCATGAAGTTGTTGGGCTTGCTGATCACACCACACCCACAACCATATGCCATCAGGTGGGTTGACCAAGGTTGGGATCTCTGCATTAGCTAGTTGTGTCACCTCCCATACAATGTCAAGACCTTCGCGGATGAGGTATTATGCGATTTTTCTCCTATTGAAGTTTCCGATGTATTTTTAGGCAAACTATACTTATTGAAGCGACATAATGTGTATTAGTCTTGGCCGCGCATTGTTATTTTTACTTTAACTGATAATTTTTATAGGATACCAATGGTATCACTTCCTACCGCCATATCTTTGATCACTCCGAAGCAATATAGTAAGATCATTTCCTAGACCAGAAAATTTGTTTTCCTTATGATCTGCCCTTATGGAAAGAATAATAATGTGGCCATAACCTCGATACAAGGCCCCTCCACATGGAAACAAGAGATGGAAAATGTCATGGAGGAGCACGGGGACATATTCACCTCACTTGTAGAAGTGCCTATACACTGCCAAGTTGAGCACTCCATCGATATGACCCTAGGTATGCCACTATCCAATGGAAAAATCTATGATTTCATTGCCCTGTTGAGGCCCGATCGTTTCGCTGCAGAAAAAGGATGGGACTTGGGGAATTTGTATTGACTATCGGGCGTTGAAAAAGATCATTGTCTGGAATAGATATCCAATCTGACAGATTGATGAGCTTCTAGACCAAATAAAGGGGACAAAATATTTCTGAAAGGTTGAATTGAAGTCTGTGTATCACCAGGTACCAATCAAACTATCTGATGTATGGAGTACTACCTTCAACACCAAGGAGGGCCTTTTTGAATGTCTGGTCACGCATTTCAAGCTAAAAGATGCTCCCACAACCTTCATGACAATGATGGATGACATCTTGTGGCAATTCATTGACTCATTCATGGTGGTGTGTTTGGATGATGTTGTGATCTTCACCCAGAATTTTGAAGATAACCTCCACCACATTGAACAAGTCCTCCAAACACTGCGACAACACAAGTTGTGTGTCAATTTAGAGAAATGCACTTTTTGCATGTCCTAGGTTCAATATCTGGGGTACATTATAAATTAGCGTGGGGTGGATGTGGGCCCATGGAAGATTCAGGTCTCCCATGGAAGATTCAGGTCATTCCGGATTGGCTGCCCTAATGACTCTAACAATGCTCCATAGCTTTCTAGGTCTTTCCAATTTCCATGGCAGGTTCATGTTAGGGTTCTCTCATATCAATTGGCCTTTATGATCCATACTTATGAAAGAATGAAATGAAATAAATAAATACACATGAATGCAGAGATGCAGTAGAATAATACTTCATTTCATTAATATTAGATAATTTAAATATGCTTACAGACATAATGGAAATAAATTAGCTAGCGCACTGGTGGTGTATCTCTGAGAATAGATTTGGTAGCTACATGCCTCTAAACTGTGTTAAAATGTGGCCGAAGGGCCTTATTATTATTCAATAAAAAATTAAAACCTTAAAAAATGTAAATGGTATCCCCATGAGATGAAACACCAAGGGTTTGTGGGCCTCGTTGGGGTTAGTTGGGCAACCAACTTCTCGGGGTCGTAACTTGGTCATATTATCTATGTTTGGAGCGTATGATATATCATTTGAAATATCTCTCAGAGTAATATAGGTTTTTCTATAGGCCCCTGCCTCCATATATGTACCTATTATATACCTTAAAAAAACGTTGCTTAGGGGGTCAAAACTTCTTTAGAAGTTTAGGAACTAGAAAAATGCTCAAAATAGTAAATGTTGCTATAAAAAAGGAAATTGATGACACTGAGAAGAGGTCTAGGTTGAATAGGCGGTTGGACACCAATATCCATATGGATCATTCCTCCCCCATTAGGAAGCAATGGTCCCCATTGCATGCAGAGCCTCCATGAGGTGAGGAAATGTTTGTTAAACCTAGTCCCTAGTGAACCGCTTGCCCTGGTGAAGGAGTTGTCCAAATTTGACAACTTCATATAGTTAGATCCTTTGTTGGCCGGTGTTCCTGATCTGTGTATCCATGATCCAATCAGTTGTGGATTTTTCCATGTCGTTTGGGTTTAACTCTGTTTGTGTGAGTTGTTCTTCCATGTCGGATGTGTCTAGTAGAGATGGAAAGTAGGGCCAAAGGTGGTCCACATTGAAAATGAGGTGCAGACCAAGGAATGGTGGAATACTAAGCTCGAACGAATTTTACCCTACAGCCTTGGTGATGATGTATGGCCCATATCAGAGTGGAAAAAGCTTATGGTCAGGTCCAACGAGGTGCTCTTTCTGAAAATGTAGCCACACTTTGTTTCCCACCTGGAGGTTGTGTGGCACCCAATGTTGATCATGGCACTTATTATACTTAGCATTGGCTTTATCCAATATGTCATGAACCTATTAGCGCATGTGCTGAATGCGCTCAATGAATTTTTTCACCTTTTCCACTTCAAACTAGACATGAGTCGAATCTTCCTCAGTAGTCACAAATGGCATGGCTACATCAATGGAAAATAGTTTTTGGAATCCCAAGCCAACCTAAAAAGGGCTATGGCCATTTGAGCTATAGAGAGCCCGGTTATAACTGTGATGTGCATAGCGAAGGTTCTCATCCCATGTGCATGGATTATTTGAGCTGTACATGCGTAGAATGTGTATGGTCATCTTGTTGATGACCTCTCATTGTCCATTAGTTTGGGGATGGAAATATGTGGAGTTGGTAAGCTTGGTGTCCAGCTGCAAGGAGAGGCTAGACAAAAATGTACTACGAAACCTTCCGTCTCGATCTGAGATGGTATACTGTGGGATTCCAAAGTGTAACCACACTGATTCAAAGAATTATTTAGCTATGGCTTCTGTTGTGATATTATTCTTGCAGGCTACCATAATTTCCATCTTCAAGAATCTGTCGAAGATGACAAAAACATAGTCATTGCAATGCTTAGTAGAAGGAAGGTCTGACATGTAATCCATGAAGATGGATTCCCATGGTAAAATAAGGGTAGGCAGTAGAGTATATAGGCCTTGCTTCTTGATTTTCAGTTTCATAATGGCACAGGCAGTGCAGGATCTGATGTACTTCGAGACATCCCATCTAAGGTTCAGCCAATAAAAATACTTCGCCAGTACTCTGAATCTTTTCTTGACCCCAAAATTCCCAGTTACCGGACTGTGGTGCTCTTCCCAAACCATCTTAGCATGCTTGCTTGAAGGAACACAATGTTCTCCCATGTGACATAGCTATGCATCCTAGAGGTGAAAATTTGAAACTTTCTTACGTTCCAATAGCATTTTGTATTTGTGGTAAAATTTTGGATCTCTTTTTTAGAGAAGTACCTAATCATAAGTCTCGTGCCTACAAGAGTTGAGAACAGTGGTTAGCGCCATGATCGCTGTTCGACTAACCCAGTCTGCAACATTGTTGGTGTTGTGCTTATTGTACTTGATGTTCAAATTAAATTGTTGTAGGTATGTGGACCACTTCTCATGGTGATAATTCTGCAACTTTCCTTGTGTCTACTTGAAATTCAAGGGTCAGTGATCTATGTGAATATCTATTTCATTCCCCAAAATGTAATTCTTCCATTGTCGGAATGCCTACACAATCGAATGCATCTCTTTGTCATAAGTGGGATGCTTTCAGGATGTATTAGAAAGTGTCTCATTGTGATATGCCACTGGATGCCCCTTTTGAGTAATAAATCCCAAATATCATATTCATAGGCATCTATATCAATCTCAGATGGTTGTTGCAAGTTTGGTAATGTGAGAATTGGTGTAAAATAGAGGCGATGTTTCAACTCTAGGAATTCCTTCTATTGAGACTTAGACCAAATGGCTTTTGCTTTCTCTCCTGCATTGTTTACTTGACTCAAGGGACAAGTGATATGAGATAATCACAACACAAAGCTATGGTAGAAATTACCAAGATCGAGAAATATTTGGAGCGTTGTTAGAGTGGTTGGGGCTGACCAATCCATAACGACTTAGATCTTGGTTGGATCCACATGCACCCCCTGTTCATCAATAATGTATCCTAGATATAAAACCTGGTTCATGCCAAAATTTCACTTCTCCAAACTGGCACAGAACTTGTGTTTCCATAGTGTTTGGAGGACATGTCAGATGTGTTGGAGGTGCTATTCCCAAGTTTGGCTTAAGATGAAGATGTCATCCAAGTACACCACCACAAATGAGTTCATGAATGGCTGCAAGATGGTTTCCATCAGCCTCATGAAGGTTGTGTAAGAATTCATTAACCTGGAAGTCATGACCAGCCATTCGAGAAGGCCCTCCTTCTCTTTGAAGGAAGTCTTCCACATATCAGAGGATTCTATTAGTACCTGGTGTTATTTGGACTTCAAGTCTATCTTGCTGAAATATTTTTCCCCCATGAATATGTCCAGAAGGTCATCAATCTGTGGGATCGTGTACTAATTCCAAACATTGATCTTGTTAAGGACCTGGTAGTCAATGTATATTCTCCATGTCCCATCCTTCCTCTGCACCAGCATGATCGGGATCCCAGAGGAAGATGAACTCAGCAATATGTGAGCTTTCTACTGCAACTCCTGAATGTGCCTCTTTATTTCGTCGTTCCCGATAATAAAGGGATGATAGATTGGTCCATTAGGCATCGGCACACCTAGGTTCAGATCGATGGATTGCTTGACCTAACATTGTAGATGCACCCCTACAGGTGAGGTGAAGATGTCCCCATACTTCTCCATGAACTTTTCCATCTATTGTTATCATTCATATCAGCCCTGACTGGAGGTTTTTGCCACAGTTTTCTTCTGGCCTTGAGGGTGGATCATCAGGAAAAAAAATTCCTGTTTTGGAAATGAGGTTACTGCATTTTGTTGCAGTAACGAAAGAGATGGTGATAGGTGGTGCTACCTTCGGTATCCTATACAACTTAGTTGCCCAAAGTAACAATAACAATGTGAGGCCTAGACTCATACACAACATGTCTCTTCCACAAGTATGGTTGGCCTAATAATACATCACAAACATCAAGATGATAAATGTCACATAATAATTCACTCGTGAAGAGCTTTATGTTGTAGGGAAGGCAGCACCCCTAACTGACGCGGTGAACTCGTCCTTGGTGAAGCCACCCGATAGGGTATGGTTGTGGATATTTTGTGGTCGAAAATACCAGCCGCTTCACGAACTCTACCGAAATGAGGTTCTTTTGTCTTCCTCTCTCGACAATAAACAACATCGGGGAACCAGTTGGTCTAGTATGGCATATTGGTGTGTGCCATATTTAATGTAAACCTCCAACCTAGTGAGTATGAGCAACAAAACCCACGTAACAAGTGGACCTATTTTTATTATAAAGTTTGGTTATGGTTCCAAGTGGACCATTAAATTTTTTGGTTATGGCTCTATGTGGACCTTATTCCCATTTAGATTTTGTGTATTTACAAAACAAAAGCAAGTCAGACAGAGAAGGGGAGGATGTTGTTATTTTTTATTAAAAAATAGAAGGGGAGGATGTTGTGCTTTTTTATTAAAAAAAAAAGAGTTTCATTTGAAAGAGAATAGCGAAAAAATGGGGTATTCTAACATTATTTTTTGGGAAACCCAAAAATTGATGAATTGTTGATAGTTACATAATAGCACCCCAACACCATTAACAACCATGGAAAACAAAAAAAAAAACATGGGCCAAAATCCACGACTATGACTCAATCAACATTGAAATTTTAGCGGAATCAAATTTACCTAACAATAACACAATGAAATATGCGTTTATCTTTTAATTTCATGTTGTTCCTATTATTTTTTTTCTCTCTAGCCCAATTTGTAATTGGTTATATCAAGGATATAAATTTATAAATGTATATGTGAAAAATATATTTCTCTCTATCATGCAGATATACATTGATTCGTGGGACCAAGACTAAATTTGAGCCAATAAGTAATATGCCTAAATAATTATGTACGTTTATAAATAAAATATTTTTTTCATTTGGAAATACTATTAGAACCAACACGTGAGTAGTAGAGCTTCTTTGTTGTCAAGTGATTTCTTAGTTTTCGATGGCCCAGTTAGTGGATAAGTAAGTGTCAGGTTATCAAAATTATAGCTTCCCATGAGTCTCCAATATTCAGAGAGGAATAATCTCCAATAATACACAAATTAACAAGAAATAAGTGTTATGTATCCTCTCATGATTCCCGAATAATCACCACCAAAAGACAATATAACTGGAGACAATTGTTATGCTATGTTGAAAGAGTAGCAACATAAGTTGAGAGAAACATAATTCTCAAGGAAGAAGAAGAAATATTTTCTTTAGAAATCTTAGGTATAGAAAAAATAAAGGACATACATTGATAAAAAACAGTATACTACACAAATATCCATGAAGAAGAGGAAAAATACCATTAATTGATGATAGGTTACTGACACTGTAGAAATCTGAGACTTGGGAGAATTGGTGTGAGGGTAATTCGTTGGTTTGGAAAAACGTGCTCATTCCTATAGATGTGTTGGTGAGCCACATTTAGCTGGTGTAAGAAAAGATACGTTCTTTAAATTTTGTCTTTTCCATTTGATTATTGAAGATTATTTCATTCTACATCAGTATTATATTTTTTTGGGGATATTTTTTTAATCGAAATATTCCTTTCTTTTACTATTCAAATATTATAGGTTTGTTAATTTTTTCGTAAAGATAAAAAAATCCTTTAGCTACTCATTTTAATATGATAAAACAATGTCCCCGATGGGGGTGCCATGCGGGAGATGGGAGGCGTGAGGTGGCACGCAGTGGCACATACCACATGACCACTTGAGGATAGATGAAGGCATGTGATCTAAGGGGAGGTACTATCAATTGTACAATATAATGACAGGTGAGAAAGATGGAGCAGGCTAACTAACTATGTTAGAGTTATATGGGAAACAACACTGGCGCGTCAAGGGGATTATGAAGGTTGGTGAGGGGAAAGGAGGTATTGTTTCCTGGTAGATTACGGAGGAACAAACAAAAGATAGAGCTACCACGCTGGAGAAGGTCATATCCCTGTGATTGCACCCCCTCACCTGGGATGTGCTTTGTCTCTTCACTATGAATGATGGCGTGAATGAGGAAAGTTCCATGGTTTTCTGCCTGACAATATTTCCTATCTGTACAACTCATGTATCTTCAAGGAGATGTCTCATCTTTGGTCTAGGTTCTATAATTGGAATTACAATGTTAATTGTCTAGTTTGGAATTGGGATAATGCGTGTATAAACATTGTGTGTTGGCATGTTCTGTCGGCGAGTCTGCTGTTTGAATCTAGAAGATAGAGATTATGCTCAAATTTCGTATGTTTAGTTTTCTACATGGCTTCTTCCATGTGTGACTCGAAAATAAATAAACATTATCAACAACCTTTGAAAATTAAAATATATCTCTCGGGCTTATATTCCGCTGCTAAACCTCATAACCAAGGGTTTAATCCTTCGAACCTTATATAAATACCCGACGCTTTTTAAACAAATGACTCATAATGGACCTTTGGTTCCAGCCCCACATATATAATCGATGGCCCAATAAAATACTCGCACCGTACCTTGGTTATCCTCCATTCATTTTTCGAATACGACCACCGTCTGATGGCTTCCCTCCAGATCGACGACATTCAATGATATCGCGCAGCCTCCCTGGTCGAATGTTAGCGTGCGATGGCGCTCGGGAAAGCGGTTTTCGCGGTCCCACCGTGTGCTATGTGTCGACCATTCAATGGAATCACTCCCAATTTGGAAATACCGCTCACTCCACAAAAGCGGTGCGATATGGGCAGTTCGGTTCATAAATCCACTCGCGATTTCGGAATAGTGGTTGACCCCGGTTTAAGTCGGGTTACGCTATCCTCCGTATTCACTAACTCTAGTCTAGCCTTGGGTCAGGATTCCGATAGAAAAATAAATTTATCTCTTTATTAAGCGGGAATTATACTATCATTTAAACAGAGTTCAACGACCACAGTTTTACACACACACTTCGTCTGCGATTGGGATTTAATGCACATAGCTCGTTCAAACAAATTGAGAGAACCAGTAGGCAGAGGGATGCGGAGACTGTAAAACCGTTCCATTCAGAAATTATATACTCACAGAGTTCAATCGCCTCAAAGTTAAACAAATTCCTCACAAACATCAATTCAAGACAGTTTGATAATCAACAGGAACTGAAATTCATTCAACCGGAAGCAATTGCTTAACACACAAATTTTATTGCAGAAAATATCCTCTCTCCCCTCAATACATCCGAGGGATACAATTTATATACATTACAATGTGTCTCTTCGGTTCCTCGGTGAGGACCGTTTAGAAAATCAAAGGCCTAATTACAATTTATTCAAATAACTGAAATATGACAGATGGACTGAACTGAACTATTCGACTTCTACAAACTCTAACTAATCTAAATGAAACAATCAGCTGAGGTATTGACACCCAGCTGTTACAATTCAAATGTTTTCGAACCCTCCTAGCCACAACATGTGGACAAAACCTCCTACATTGCTGGCTAGTGTCTAATGCCCCTACATTAGACTCCCGAGGGCAATTTTCTTCATGGGCTCCTGTCCATGAGCTCTTCCACTGATCTGCCTATCTTCTGCAACATTCCCTCAGTCATCCAAGTGGCATCTTCCTCTCGCTTGTCCTTCCATTTGATTAAGTACTGAAAGTACTCTTGTTCTCTAGTCTTCCTGAACACCCTCTTGTCCAATATCTTCTCTGGTTGTAATTGTGGTGCTGGAGGTAGCTGCTCCTTCCACTCAATCTGTTCCTTGTCTTCGGATCTTTGTTCTTCACCATCATCTTCATACTTGTACAAATCTGCAACATTAAAAATGGGAGATATTCCAACATCAGGTGGCAATTCAATCTCATAAGCATTTGCAGAAAACTTTCTAAGTATCTTGCATGGCCCAATCTTTTTGAACTTCAGTTTGTTGTACTGCTTCTTTGGGAATCTCTCCTTTCTCAAGTGTGCCAAAACCAAATCTCCTACTTCAAAATGAACTTCTTTTCTGCTCAAGTCTACTCTGCCCTTGTATTTGATGCTGCTTCCTTGCAGTTGTTGTTTCACTTGTTCATGTATGGCCTGGATCTCTGAAGCAAATTCTTCACCATTAGCACTTCTCATCTCTGCCCTTCCCAGATTTCTTAACTCTGATATTCCCCTGGGGTGCATTCCATAGATAATATGGAATGGGCTCTGCCCTGTGCTCCTGTTTGGTGAGTCATTATATGCATACTCTGCCTGGGGCAAAATATGGTCCCACTGCTTGGGATGCTCTCCTGCAAGACTTCTCAACAAATTTCCCAGACTCCTATTCACTACCTCAGTTTGTCCATCAGTATGAGGATGATAAGCTGAGCTGAAACTTAGTTTGGTACCAATTTTCTTCCAAAGTGTCCTCCAAAAATGGCCCACAAATCTGGTGTCTCTGTCTGAAACAATACTCTTGGGAAACCCATGAAATCTAACAACTTCTTTGAAAAACAAGTTAGCAACATGGGTGGCATCACTAGTTTTATAACATGGAATAAAATGTGCCATTTTGGAGAATCTTTCCACCACAACAAAGACTGCATCATTCCCTCTCTGAGTCTTGGGTAATCCTAGAACAAAATCCATACTCACCATGTCCCAAGGCCTGTCTGGAATAGGCAAGGGAGTGTACAATCCTGCATTCTGGCTCCTTCCTTTGGCATATTGACAGATTTTGCAATTCTTCACAAACTTATCCACTTCTGCTCTCATCTTGGGCCAATAATAGAAGTGACTCAGCTGCTCATAAGTTTTATCAGTACCAAAGTGTCCAGCAAGTCCTCCACTATGCTTCTCCTTAATCAAGTTTTCTCTCATGGAACATTTTGGTACACACAGTTGGTTTCTTCTGAATAGTAAGTCCTCCTACAAGAAATAATCCAGCCACTGGCTTCTATCTGTTAGAACAGGGTTACAACATGCCTCAAATGCTTCCTTAAAATCTGAATCTGTTTTATACAATTCTTTGAGAAAATCAAACCCTACAACTTCAAAATTAGTTTCTTGAACAAGCATGTGCCTCCTACTCAAAGCATCAGCTACTTTATTTGCTTGGCCACTTATGTGTTTCAAAACAAAGTTAAAACCTTGGAGATATTCAACCCATTTGGCATGCTTATGATTCAACTTGGGCTGCTGTACATAGAATTCCTTCTCATAAGAGGAATAATTCCTTCTGGTGTCATTCAGATTTTCACTTAAATAGGCTACAGTCCTATCATCCTGACTCAACACAGCTCCAATGGCCTCCCCACTAGCATCACACTTTACTTGAAATGGTTCAGTAAAATCAGGCAATATTAAAACAGGCTTCTCAGTTATATTTTTCTTCAAAAGTTTGAAGTTTCTTTCTGCTTCAGCAGTCCATTTAAATGGTTGTTTGATCTTCTTTATTGTCTCAATGATGGGTGCATTAATCTTACTTAAGTTTCTTATAAACTTTCTGTAAAAACTAGCAAGTCCATGGAAACTTCGTACCTCAAAAAAATTTCTGGGTGAAGGCCACTCCACAATTGCCTTAACCTTTTCTGGGTCCATCTTCAATCCTTATGCAGAAACAACAAAGCCCAAATACACCAACTCTTCTTTCATGAATGAGAATTTCTTTAAGTTTATCAGCAGTTTCTATTGGTGCAGCTTTTTCAAGACATGATTAAGATGCCCTAAATGTTCTTCTTTAGTTCTGCTGAAAAGTATTATATCATCCAGATACACTATCACAAATTTACCAATGAATTTTTTCAACACTTCATTCATAAGTCTCATAAAAGTGCTAGGTGCATTTGACAACCCAAAAGGCATTACCATCCATTCATACAGTCCTTCATTTTTTTTAAAGGCAGTTTTCCACTCATCACCCTCTCTTATTCTGATCTGATGATATCCACTTTTTAAATCTATCTTTGAAAAATATTTAGCACCACTCAAACAGTCCATCAAATCCTCAACTCTGGGCAAAGGAAATCTATACCTGATTGTGATCTTATTGATTTCTCTAGAATTAGTACACATTCTCCAGCCTCCATCTTTCTTTGGGCTCAATACTGTTGGTACTACACATGGACTCAACTTTCTCTGATCAGCCCATTGTCCACCAATTCCTGTACTTGTCTCCTGATTTCCTCATTTTCTGTGGGAGTCATTCTGTAGGCTGCCTTATTTGGCATATTTGAACCCAGGATAAAATCTATCTGATGGTTGATCTTTCTCACAGGTGGCATCTCATCAGGTAAATCATCCACAAAAATGTCACAATAGTTGTCTAACATCTCTTGGATTTCTATTGGCAAATCAGAAATCTTTGTAGAAGTAAGAACTACCTTAGGTTTGCAAACTAAAGAAAAACTTACCTTTTCTTCTTCTATCTGCTGCATATATTCCTTGCCGCTCAGCAACAAGGTCTTTGGATCAATCACTCTGTTGGATGGCTCTCCTTCTTCCATGGGTATCAATGTATGGTGTACCGCATCTTTGAAGAGCTTGTAAGTGTTCTTCTTGCCATCATGCACCGCTGCTCTATCAAACTGCCAAGGTCTACCCAACAGTATATGACATACATCCATGGGCATTACATCACACAGGACCTTATCTTTGTATTTGCCCATTTGTAGCTCTATCTCACACTGTTCTTTTACAACCAGCTGGTGCCCTTTATGCAGCCAGGACACCCTGTAGGGAGTTGGATGCTCCCTTATCTTCAGCTTTGAATTCTCTATCACCTCAGTGGAAACCAGATTGTCTGTGCTGCCACTATCAATGACAAGCTGGCAGCATTTTCCCTGGACTTGCATATGCTCCTAAACAAATTATTCCTTTGTGTAGGTTCAGTGACCTCTTTGGTTTGCTTCAACGGGACCTTATTAACTACCAAGGACTCTCCCCTCTCTGGTAGAATTTCTTCTTCAATTTCTACCTCTTCTCTAACCTAGACAACAAAAGCATTTCTTGGACCAGCACCCACATTCTCTAGACACTCATAGTGCTTATGTCCCACCTGCTGACATCTATAGCACCTCAACTCTCTACCTCTGCCCCTGTCTCTGCCTCCTCTTCCTTTTCCTCTGTAAGAACCCCTTCTGTCCGTTGCATCATCCCCTATAGATGCATTCTGGGGTGAGCTACCATTAGCTCCATCCCTAGGTGTAGTAGGCTTTCCTCTACCACCCTGACTTCCCTTTCCACGGAAAGTACCTCTCTTCTTGGAAAATTGTTTCCTCAGGAGTTTCTCCTCTGCTTTCAAGGCCATCTGGTAGGCCTCTTCCACTGTATTAGGAGACAAAAGACCAATCTCATCTTAGATCTCTAGCTTGAGACCATTCACATATCTGGCAATCTTATCTGGTGTGTATTGAAATTGCCCAGCTCTTATGCTCACTCTGTAGAATTCCTCTGTGTATTCCTTTACTGTCAGCAACCTCTGTCTCAGGTTCTGCATTTGCCTAAAAAATGTTAGCAGATAATCACTAGGCAAGAATTTACCTTGTAATTCAGCCATCATTCTGGTCCAGCTCTTGATAGGTTGCTTTCCAACTCTCTTTCTTTTTGCCTGCACTCCATCCCACCAGAGTGCAGCATGTCCCTTCAGCTTTGTCAGTGCAAACTTGACCTTTTTATCTTCACTTATTTCTTCATAGTCGAAGCACTTGTTCATTTCATTTATCCAGTCCACCAGCTCCTCTGGATTCAATCCTCCTGCAAAATTTGATACTTCAATCTTGGGCTTAACTGCAGACCCCAGAATAGTTCTGAGGAGCCTCAAGTCAGGAGGAATCTCAACATTTTCTTCCGCTTCTTCTATTTCAGGTTCACTGATGTCTTCAGGATCTCTGGGCTGTCTTCGCTCCATGGCATCCATTCTGGCCTCGAACCTCTACAAAATCCCCAACACTTTTGCATTGGCAACGGGTCCGCCTCTCCTTCTGCCAGCACCTCTACCAACTCGGATTGCCATGTCAATTCTCTGCAAAAACAACTCAAAAACGCTCTGATACCACAAATGACGGAAACAAAACTGAAATTCGGCCCCTAAGGAGAGTTGGTCTCTTTTCGTAGCTCTGTCAGCATTTCTCTGCTAAAACCCCGTTCTCCTCCTCCATGTGGTCTTCCCCAACTTCTTTGGTTTTATTTATCAAATTCAAGGAATTTGATAAATAAACATAATCAATAACCTTTGAAAATTAAAATATAACTCTCGGGCTTATATTCCACCGCTAAACCTTATAACCAAGGGTTTAATCCTTCGAACTCTATATAAATACCCGACACTTTTTAAACAAATGACTTATAATGGACCTTTGGTTCCGGCCCCACCTATATAATCGATGGCCCAATCAAATACTTGCACCATACCTTGGTTATCCCTCGTGCATCTTCCGAATATGACCACCGTCCGATGGCTTCCCTCTAGATCGACGACGTTCAACGATATCGCGCGGCCTCCCTGGTCGAACGTTAGCGTGCGATGGCACCTGGGAAAGCGGTTTTCGCAGTCCCACCATGTGCTACGTGTCATTCATTCAATGGAATCGCTCCCAATTTGGAAATACCGCTCACTCCACAAAAGTGGTGCGATATGGGCAGTCCGGTTCGTAAATCCACTCGCGGTTTTGGAACAGTGATGGACCACGGTTAATCGCCCACCTTCCTATGCTCTCTGTTTGTTAACTCAGGTCAGGCCTCGGGTCAGGATTCCGATAGCAAAACAATTTTGTCTCTGCATAAGCGGGTTTTGCACTATCATCAAACAGATTTCGACGACCCCGATTTCTCTACACAGACCTCGCCTGCGGGTGGGATCAATTCAATAGGGTTTCTTCGGATAATTCAAGAGAAATAGTAGATAGTAGGATGCGGATATTGTACAAAAATTCCATTCAGAAACTATACACGCACAGAGTTCAATCGCCTCACAGTTAAAAACAAATTTCCTCACAAACATCAATTCAAGACATTTTGATAATCAACAGGAACTTAAATTCATTCAACCGGAAGCAATTTCTTAACACACAAATTTTATTGCAGAAAATCTCCTCTCTCTCCCCCCAATGCATCCAAGGGATAAAATTTATATACATTACAATGTGTCTCTTCGGTTCCTCTGTGAGGACCGTTTAGAAAATCAAAATCCTAATTACAATAATCCAACTAACTGAAACATGACAGATGGATCGAATCTAACTATTCGACTTCTACAAATATAACTAATCTAAATGAAAT